>JAMQGT020013282.1:25000-130241 GCA_024447675.2 Pterophyllum scalare
GAGTTACTGTAAGACATTTTTAGTTGCCCAAAGACATGAAAGTGAGCCATGCACGTGTTTTAATTATGACTTACCAAGTAAATGCATATGAAATTTTATTTTAATTTACTTTTGGTACAATGCAGCAAATGGGTCATAATTAATATGGCCCCTAACATTCACCTTTCCTTTTGTTTTCTTATTTGTATATAAAGAAGATATGCAGTACTGTTCAAAAGTTTCCAGTCACCCCTTATTTATTCATACTTTGCTTGGAAAATGGAACATAAGTGCAGCAATTTAAATGCGCAAACATAAATGGAAATAAAATATATAAGGCAAAAACAGAGCTTGTTCAACTCTAACAAGTGTGAAAGGCAATATTTCTGTATTATTCAGCACAGCCTGAACGCTCAGTCAACACCATTGGCTGAAATGTGGCTCCAAACCATGACTGTGTTTTACAGATGACTGCAGACACTCACTGTGCAGCTCTCTCCTGGCCTCCGTACATACTGACAATGATTTGAACCAAAAATTTAACATTTGGATTCATCACTCCATGAGATCTGTTGCTGCTGATTCTCAGTCTTGTGTAATTTGGCATACCTCAGTCTTTCCTCCCTGTTTCGCTTCCTTATGAAATGGCTTCTTAACAGCCACCCTTCCACTGAGAGCATTTCTGATGAGGCTTCAGTGAACAGTAGATGGAACCACTGAAGGGATGCAGTTCTCAGGTCCTGTGTCAGATCTTTGCTGGATTTCTTTTCTTATTTCTTAATGACATGACTTTCAGATACTGTTCATCTGTTGTAGATAGTTTTTTAGGCCTGCCACTTCTTCTTTTTGTTCCCTCCACAAGTCCAGTTTCATTACATTTTTTAGGGAACACTGTGACTGGCTGCTACTCCTTCATAAATTATTAGATCACAAAGACCAAAAAATGTATTTTATTGGCTTTTAAGAACTGTAACTGTATTATTTTTTACTTTTATGTAAAAAAGGAGACCCACATGAACAGATAATGGCATATATATTATGGATATATTTTCTATTGAGTTCATGTACCAAATTGGCATGCTTTTAAAATTTTTGCCAATGATGATACATAGGGATTGTTGAAATTTTTGAAAATCTTTGGCGACCTTGACCTTTGACCTTGAAAATGAAATCACATGTCCTTGGTCCCCTAAGATACATTTCCACAAAGTTTCATCAAATTTGATTAAAAGCCTTTTGAGGTCTATTGTTAACCAACAGACAAACAAGCAAACAGGGGTGAAAATATAACCTCTCTCCACCTATTGGTCAGCGAGGTAATGACAGGGTGGCTCAAGGCTTTCGCACAGCACTGTAGGCTACCTTCTTTATAATGCTTTTATTTAGTCATGTAGTAAAGCTATATATGGACACTGCAAAGATGCTAGAATACACGGGCTTACCTTTGACTCATTTACACTTGAACTATGCCTGTGAAATAAAGATGAATGGATGTAAAAAGAAGTAAAAAAAAAAAGAAAAAAAAAGACCTTTTTCACAAGAAAGAAGGTCTGTAATATCATTCTCAATTGAACATCCATTCCATTTAAAAATTAGACCTCACGGTTAATCTTTGCTGTGCAGAATGATGCTTTGATGTTCTGTTTTTAAGCCCTGAAAGTGGAAAGTTTTGCGCTTACCGCATATCTGATTTTAATGTGCATGTTAATGAGCAGAATTTCTGACTTCACATCTAGTTTGTGAAGTAGGCTTCTTTAAGCTCTGTCATGTGGAAACTGCATCGCGTATGAATGTATGGATATTCAATGAAGTACACTACTTAAAGGGGACATGTGCGTATTATTAGGTGATTTATCAATACTGGATGATGTGCAGATGTAATATTTTAAGTGTCTCAAAAAATCTTTTGTTATTTTATTTATTTATTTATTTATTTATTGTTAAGGGAAGCAAATATATAACCTGCAAAGTAAAATGTATTTTAGGTCATTACTATCGTTTTCTGTTTAATCTGACTACTTGCTTCTCAGCTGGTAAGTTTCTAGTTTAGTTTTCTTGCTGAGGCACAAACAAAATTATACCACTAAATGTGTTTGGAGAACTGGCACCACAGTTTCACTGCACCTCTTTCACCTTGTTTTTCACCCTTCACCCCAAAGTCATTTGGCCCTCAAAGTTACAGCTGCAGCTGCAGCTTCTACACCTTGGAGAGAAGCACTCAGCATATCTTTTCTCAGAAAAGTTCAACACGGAGCTAAAACAAAAAACAAAAAAAAAATCATGTGGTTAAGGAAGTTTGTTTCACAAATAATGCAATCAATCCTACAGGGTATTTGCACAGTGTGGCTACCCTTTTTCTTTCTTTCATCGCTTCATGACTTCTCGGGCCGTAAAAGAACAAAAAGAAAAGCAACCATGGACAAAAATTATGCAGAAGTGTTTCTAAAGGTAGTTCCAGAAAGTTCTGGAAGCCTCTTTCAGATGCTTCCCTCTACTGTGGGCAGCTGCAACTACATCTAACTGGACATTTCTGCTTACAGGGACATGCAGTTATTGCTTTAAAAGGCTAAAAACAACTATTGCCAACATAGCAATGAGTTGCATTTTACCCTCTCACTTTATAATAGTGTTGAGTTGTGCATTTCTTGTTTTATATATTAATAGCTGATAAGTTATGCCAAAATTTATAAACTGTCGCAAATATACTGCACTGACACCCGCAAATGCTTCTATTTTTTTCTGGTAAATCCTCAGACTGCGTTAAAAGAACATTATCTTTATGCATCAAGCAGTGTTCATTGTCTTTTATTACGTGTCACATTTTATTGTTAACATTAGCTGAGGCTCAGTTTGGTTTTACACAATGCCAGCTCAACTGTTTGGCCTATAAAAAGCAGCTGAGTTATTGGAGGCTCACCAAAATACCCCACTCCGTTCCTTTTTTTAGATTCTAATTTGGTTTCTGCTGTGATTTATGTCTCGCATCTGACGGCAGGTCGGGGCCGACTGTGCGTCAGAGTCGCTCTTAATGCAGATGACAAATTTTTAGGGGAGACATTTGGAGTTAATAAAGCAGAACTGAACCAGCGAGCAGACAGATTTCATAAAACACGAGGGTCCTGGATGTTTGTGGTTAAAACAGAGGTAGTGCCCCCGTTGCAGGTGTAGGCTTTCAGCTGAGTTCCTTTGTGCCTGCAGGGAGGCAGCCAGAAATGTCAGTCACTACATGAACACACATGGTGCACATTTGACATTTTAAGACAGAGCTGTTCCTCATAAGAATAACAAGGCACAATAATGACATTACTGTGGCGTACAGGTAAATATGAATGGCATGTTAATTGAAGGAAAAAAGATTATCTTTAGTGAGCATGTAACAGTGTGCAGAAATGACCAAAAATGGTGCTGGTTCAGAAAATCCAAGTCTGCTTCAGGTCGTTTAAACCACAAAGTTTCTAAAGCTACTTTCCTGTTGAGAGCTTCAGAATCATATCTCAACGCCTACCTACCAGGAGCTTTATTATTTATCTGTTCCAATCCTCCTTTGCGTTACAGCATGAGCTCGGGTGCACTTTCTAACAGCTGCCACCCTGATTAATAGAGAGTGAGTGGAGTTTGCGGTTTCGCAGCTCTGCCAAACTTGTGCAGAGTTCACGATACGTGGGCGTCAGAAGTCAAGGCAAAACAAAACCGACTGTTTTTCGGCAAAAGCAAGTAAGCATATTTTATTCTGTCTTTCTAATCTTTTTTTTTTCCCACACGTTTATCACATTCCTAAATTCATAAACAAGTTAAGTCACACTTCTTTATCTTTTCGACCTGAATAAAATCTTTAGGTTAAGTTTCTTGTTGTAATATTATCCAACATCATATCTTTGGGAAATACCCAGTGAACTAGACTCCTCCAGACACAAATCTGACTCATTATCCTCCACACTGCAGACATTAAATGTTATTTTTACCACCACTCCATTTGATTTCCTTCCTTTCTTCTTCTTTCCCAATAATCTCAGACAGTTGTAGACTAAATCATGTCTAATGTGCAAAGACGCACACTATACCTCAGGTTATTTTTAAACTGTGTCACAGAAGTCCTGCGTTTTGCCGGGCTGTGGAAATAGTGTGTTACTACAGAATGATATTTCCCATTTTCTGACAGCACTGGAGCAAATGGAAATTCTTGTTTTGTCACAGTTTATTCAGCGAGTGTCACATTATTCATACTTTGACTCTTGTGGAGACATTAAAAAATGCACCAACAACCAGTGTACTGAAGTATACAGTATTTACAACACAAACATTCTCCTTTCCACATGTGGCATCAGGTGTAACACACAGATATGCACAATACTTGTGGTGCTTTAGCGGACTCCATTCACAGAAATCAAATCAGCTGCATTCTGGCACTGCATGCTTACTCTCCCATTCACAACAGGCTCCTCTATCATCACACTACTCTTCTTCCTCCCTTACTGAGGCTGGATTTACCATTTGATGCACTAAATCACCCTGAATCAAAGCCTACAAGAAGCACATTGTGTCTTCCTATAAAAAGAAAAAAAAAATCTAAATCTTTTTATGTGCAGCAGCTTATTTGTTTGATACTCAAGAAAACAAACAGGCCAGACATTTCAAGTCTTGAAGCTCTTTCTGGCTGTCATACCAAAAGTGTCATCTTCAGTTGGAAGGAAATGGTGAGTTCACGCACGTACCAGCACCGTGGTTGGGCAGCATTACTCGTGTCAGGCGACCCAGCCTTCCCAAAATGTGTATGACTTCGGTTTATCCCTGCAAATATAGCACTTCCTCGGGAATATAATGGCAAGCAGGAAACAGATTGGTCAGGAGGTGTGTGAGATAACAGAGCTGGAAAGAGTGAGCAACATGATGAATAAGGGAAAGATATAAAACTGGAACTGCGGTAAGCAATGTGAGACATTTTACAGGGTGCTGATATCACTGGAAGGCCAGCCTGAAAGTCTTCAAGCTTCTTGATGTTGTGATCAATTCATATGCGTTCAAATGTACATAGATGCTGGATTAAGTCCTTATAATACTGTTAACCCGCCTGCAGGCCCTTTTCACAGCAAACATTCTGACCAGTTAGAGTAGGAAAGGCAGAGGTGTAAATAATATATTTATAGCTGCTTTACATTCAGCTGCTTCAGGTCCAGGGTCCTCGTATCGAGGCCTTGGTTTACTAAAGCACCTGGGAAATATGCAAACCAAGTCATTACAGTAACACAAGTACATTCTTGCCAATTAGACATCGGGGCAGTTTGAGATTACGTGTTTGATGGGAACTGTGTAAGGTTACTGAACTTGAGCTAATTATTATAATAATAACAAAGATTAAACTTTTCCCGTCTTTCCATGTTATGTAACAGAAGGCTGAATCTGCCCAAGCATGCCCACCTCGTCTCCAATGGTAAAAACTAAACACACCTTAGGGGGTGCAGCTCATTGCTATTTTAGAATACCTAATAATACTATTCAATCACACTTAAAAAAAAACTATGGTGCTTTTTTTAACCAAAAGGATGCATTATGGAGTTTTCTGCGGTGGTATTGTTTTACCGAGATATGAATACTTCTTGCACCACTGGGAGCATTAAGTTTGACCGCCAAAGATGAAGCCAGATAAGTTACCACAAGTAGAATTACCTGTTTCAGAATAGCATGCATTATGTGGTTCACCTCTAATTATTTCTGTATTAATGTTTTGGGTTTTTGGGGGGGGGTTTTTCACTTTAATGTTGCAATACAGATATAGGGTGGATTTTAAGTACTTTATGCTCTCGTAGTTAAATACATCTCTGCATCATAACTTTATTCATTCTTTTATTTTGTAAAACTAATCAAATTATATTGGATAGAAAATAAAAGATTGATTGTGGTGCACTAAAATGCATATTTGCCTCTTCAACACAGTACCTCAAAATCTACTAAACTATAATACTTGAGTAAATGTGATTAGGTATTTAAATATACTCCCTTACTAAAGAAGGTTTTCTAACTATTTATCCATCCATTGTCTCAGCCTCAGGTACACAGAGGGGCTAGAGCCTGTACTGCTGCCCCAGTGTGATAATTATGGCTGCTATTCAGATTGAGATTTGCGATCAGCTTATAAAACTTATCATGCTTTTAATTTTTTGTTTTAGTTTTATCAGTGCACTACAGATAAGTAGGTTCTTTTGATCAGATTCAGCATTATAATGCTGCTTGCACAACATGCACTACATGAAACATTAGTAATAAAAAGCAACAAACATGAACAATATATCACCGTGAAAGGCTTCACTTCTATGTTTGCATTCGATGCTTATAAAAACCTTATTAAACATATTTTGCTGCTTGCACTGTCACCACTTCTTATTATGATTACGTTGCTACTTTTTCTCATCTCAAGTCAGAACAACAAACACTTCTTCCACTAGCAGTCACTGGCCCCGGTCCCACTCTTGTAATTTAAAAAAAGAAAAGAAAAAAAAAAACTCCTACCCCTCACATTTCACACAGAAAGTTTAGTCGTGAACAACTCCAGCTCTTTTCTATTTTACGACTGTGAAACAGACTTTGGAGGTGAGAATCATCACGCTGCTGGACCCACATAGTTTGATGGAACAATTGGAGTGGACAGAGCGAGTGAGTCACGACACATCAGAGCTGTTGACGGGCCCATCCGTCAGCACTCTGAAATAGCTGTGTGCCAGGACATCTCTCTCACACACACACACACACACAGTTATTTAAAGAAAAAGAAGAAGTTTAGTAGTGAGAGAAATGGTGAAGAGTACACATGGTCCCAACATCCGGAGGACCCTCAGAAACACCAAACTTAAATGTTTGTCTATATGTGCAGTCTATATGTGCAGCTGCCACAGACAATTTATGAACAGCAGCTCGAGCATTCATTTGAAGCAATTTCTGTATTCAAGACTAAAATGCAATATTACCCAGTTTTAGGAATTAAGCTTGAAATGTACATTGTTTCTTGAGAAATGCAGTTTATTGCAGTGGTGGGGTCACAGGCATCATCGTTGCAAATAGGCATTCAGCAAATGTCTTAAAAAGTTAAAACAAATCTTCCTTTATGCTAAATTGTAAATATGTTCCGTTCAATTAAAATACAAACACCAGCGCAATAATATATAAAATAGTTACATTTGAAATGAGAAAGATAACCACAGTTTATAAATAGGGGCCAAAACATCATGTGGATTTTGTCTATGTGGATATGATGCCTCATATTCACACACCTAATAAAACATGATTTCTATTGTTGGTGTAGCAAATACACCAAAACTGTTATAGAATCGGTGTTCCAGAGTGCTATACCTTAATGCTTAATAAACTTAATTACTGTAAGAGGGCTTACATGTTATAGATCACGTGCTTTCGTAAGTATCGCTGATAACCTCTAAAGATAAAAAGCTTGTTGATTTGGTCTACTTGTGCAGACGAAACAACAGAGGCATTCAAAGGGGGAAGTGAAAGCCCCGTGCCAGTTATTGCATGAGACGCTCTTTCTGCTTTTTGGCGCTTGCGTTTGTAGCCACCCCTACTGATGAAAACAAGGACTGCAGCTTTCACACGTTAAGGCATGAAATACATGCCATGTGTTTTGCTGCAAAGCCTTTACAGGGACTTTGTGTTATGAGTAAATGGATCAAATGTAATCCTCAGGGACAAACGTGGTTTCCCGAAGTGCGTCCTCCAAGCTCGAAACACTATCTCCCCCTTGTTGAACAAAACCAAATCCCTCGTTTGCTGTTCCCAGAAATTACCTATCGTCAGACACGTGACACCCGCTCTGTAATTGATGAGAAACTCGGTCCTTAATGAGACTCGTGCTCTCACTTGTTTCGGCTTCTCTTTCTCTCTCGATTAACCTGCTCCAGCTCCGAAATATGACACCCATTGCCATGGATACAAAACAACTGCAACTACCCAAATATGGTCAAAGGAATTGACACGAAACGACAATCGCGTGCTGACGTCACGCACAGCACGCAGTGCAATGCTGCTGCGTGTGCGCTCGGATTCCCTTGACCGTGACAATAGTGGAGCAGAGAGCAGGCTATGAATAAATAATTAACCTGCTGTTTGCGCTCCTTCCCACTCAATTTAAACACGCTTCGGTCCACGACTCGGCTACTTTATGTAATCCCGAAGCCAGAAATAGGCGCACTGACATCTTTACAGACTTAGACTTAGCCAAAAATATTATTAATGTCAGCTTCAAGTTCAGCCTTCGTCTTCTCCTGACGTTTAATGAGTTTTTAGACTTTTTATAGAACCGATAAGCAACTTCAACGCATTTGTAGATTTTCAAATTCACATTTTTGACTCCTTCAAATTTACACTGGTGTGAAAACGTAGTTTATGCTGTCACAGAATATATGTCTACATTTAATATGTTTATGCAGTCACCAGGATCACCCAATGGTTCATGCAGCATCTGCTCTAGAGTGTGCATCTGCTTATTACTGATGAAGTTTGCATTTAAGGTTTCATATGTTGTTTCAAATTATCTCACGGTCATCAGTTTGTTTCTTCTTCTGAAGAAATTAATGTAAAGTCGCTCACTAAGTGAGGTGGTGGCACAGATTGACTATTCATATGACTACTCCTGAATCAATGACAACAACAGCATGGAATTAATTGTGGTTGTGTTATTTTATTTCCAGCATATTTTATTATTATGTATTTATTCATTTGCATCTGCATATTTTGATAAGTAAAAAAATAAACTATGTCATAAAATACATCTTGATAAAATACATGGTATGATCTTGTTTGTCATGGAAAAATGGAAAATGAAATGTCAAGTCAGGTCAGGGGGGCACCTTACAGCAAGATGTTACACCTACACGCCACATATTAGTAACCCTCTATTAATCACTTGTTACAACACAGCTTTATCAAACAGTATTACGTACATTAAGCTACTCAGCGGGTTCTAGTGTCAGACCACACGCAGAGCTTTGAAAAAAAAACAAAAAAAAAACACCACACACAAGATACCATCTCTTCTTGGTTTACAGATGACTTGTATTTGCATGCATTTTACTAGCACAAGGTCTCATCTCAGACAATTGCAACAGCATGGAAGAACTCAACCGTGTTTACAGTCACAGAAAACACTGCATCTACACAATCTTTGATTTTCATGTTTGCACAACATCAAAACTCACACTACAAAAGATTATTTGAAAGCGATCATAGCTTGCTGGCTGGTTAGAATACAGTATTGTTGCATAACTTCTTTGCATTCACAAGGCCAGGAGTGTGGGTGAGTTAAGACTATCTTTCATTAACTCAGATGCACCGAGGCTGCCTTTGAGGCACTCGGAGCCATCAGCCAGGGAATCAATCTCAGAGTAATTGAAGGAAAACACTGTGCGGTAACTGCTACAAGTGGGACTGGAAGACATGACCGGGGTGCTCAGAGCCTCAAGGTCACTTGCCACAGACTTGTACAGGGTTTCCCAGTCTGAGAGGCAGAAGGGCCCACTCAGGTCTGTACTCTGTAATATGTCGGGGACCGATGCGGCTGTCTCAGGCATCACTTCCATCTGTATACTGGGCACCAAGTCATCCAAGTCGTCTCCTTTCAGTTCCTCCAGAGCCTCCTCTTCTGCACTGGAACACAGGAGGATATTGGAGTTTCCCAAAATGGCTGCAGCGGGGATGCAAGGGGCATTGCTCATGTCTTGACCAATGTGGGGTTCTCCAGCTGTGCTGCTCTCTGGGGTTTTTCCATTCTCTAAAATGGAAAGCAGCTGCGGGGAGGTCGGTGGATCCTGAAGCATTGTGTCATCATCTTTATCCTCCTCCCTGTCATCATCATCATCATCTGATGAGAGTTTGCAAGATGGTTTGTGGGAAACTAAGACATGCTCCAGTCTTTCCTTCTCCTTCAGCAGGTTGGCTATCTCTGTCTCGAGGGTAGACTTTTCTTCCTCTAAAGTATCAGTTTCCTGAGGGAAAGACGGAGAAAGGGAAAGAAAAGAGCATGAGCGAAGCATGAAACACACACACACACACACACACACAGCCCGATGTGGCTTTGCAGCTCTTCTTTGCTCTTGCGATATGATGCGTTATTCATCTTCAGAGACATGAATATGCTGTGTGAATATTCTCTATATGCTGTAATAAAGCATTACTTACAGCTTGAAGAGTCTCTATCAGCTCCTTCCGCCTGTTACGACACTTGGCTGCCGCAATTTTGTTCCTCTCCCTCCTGATCCTCCTCCTTTCCTCCTCCTCTTTGGAAGGCTAAAATCAATCAGAAATAGCCCATTAATTTAAATGCTCATCCCACTAAGTCTTGCCATGTCGGCAGTTGGCTCTTAAACACAATTTCACTTGCCAAAAAAAAAGAAAGAAAAAAAATCTTCAGTCCAGCGAATGCTGATCTGGTCGGTGCAGACTCTCAGTTCAGGCGTTAAAATGCTGCACCACTGGCACGTCTAGCCAGTCACGTGAACGCGCATTTCATGCAATTTCCTATCCCGCTCATAAACAAGGCTGAGCTCGTTACCCTCCCCTCCCCAAGTAATTGCTCTGCACCAATTAAACATGATCAAATCAGCTTATGGTTGACTCCCTGCAGTATTCACACAACTCCACTAACACGTGATTTTCCCACAACAGAAAAAACAAACAAACAGTTAATTGCGTTCCGTTTGCTATCCCAGTTAAAATATCGCGATATCTCCATTTTCACTTTAAGCTTAATGAGTGGAAAGGAGGTCGTTGGGCATGATATTGGAAATCAACGCAGACTCCGTGTTTGCTCGCTGTGCTAATTGATTGATTGATTAACACATCAGGATCCCACCCACCCCTCTGTTTTCTTTACCTGCTCTTTTGGCCCTTTCCTGTTGCAGGCTTTCGCCTTGTTTGCACCTGCCCGGGAAGACGACTGGGTCGCTGCATGAGTTTTGGTCTTTGCACGGCAGGGCGACGGGGAGGCAGATGTGATGACCGTAGGCTGCACAATCCACTTTAGTTCTGGCGATGTTGAGATTGCAGTCACAGTCGGAACAAAGGAGGCTGTTGCACTGGTCTCAGTATCCTGGAGAAACCCACATCAGAGAGACGTGCATATGCATGCAGTCAAACACTAATTTAGCGTATCTGATGAACGAACGACCACGTTATTGGCTGACCTTTAGCAGTGTTTAAATGTTACATCAATCATTTGTCTGAGGAATGTCAAAGAAGACAAAAAAAATCTGCTCTCTATAAATACATCAGAATCAGCTTCATGTCATATCGTGTCACATCCTCATCAGTTATAATTATCAAGATAAAAAGGTCACGACGAAGACTGTAGAAAGCGGGCTGCACTGCACTTTCCTTGGAATAATAACATCATTGCGCTCTTTTTAAAATTGATTTTCTACACAGATGCATGTGTTTTTCTTATCATTTTCTACACGGAATAGTAAGCCTGTTAAAGGAAATGCTGCCTATGAAAATGACTTCAAAAATATGAGAAGAATTTGAGGAATGCAGTCTCTGTCACCCATATGCATCAGTCATCCCACAAGATTTCATTTTGTGATCCGTTTAGTGTATGATGAGATCCGGCTCTACCTTGTCGCTGTCCACTGATGATGAAAGCGAGTCAGGAGGATGCTGGCTGCACCCAGGGGTGTCCCCGCCAGGCGATGCTGTGCTACAGCTGGACGATAAGTCGAATTCAGAGCTGGAGTCTGGATGCATGGTTTCATTTAATAAAACACAAATGAAAAAAAGAAACACCGCATAAAAGACTGAACAGTCAGTCTATCCTAGACAGAAAACTGATGCCCCGGACGCCTATATTCCATTTGCCAGGTTCATAACTGTGCAGATAGTGGAGAGGCCCGCCTTTTATAGTGAGCTGGAATTTTATGAATGAAATCTGTGTGGCGAGACCGAACCATTTCATCGAGGGAGAAGTGACAGGGGAAAGGGGCTAGCAGGTGTTTTACACTTTAACAATCAAATCACTGACGTGTCTAAAAATCCACACTACCTACCATTTAATTTCAACTCATTATCTTAACTCAAATGTCAAAAAATAGCGAGCACATAGAAAGTGGCACCCCTCCCTCCAAAAGGTGCCCATCGCCATGAATGAACTACGTCACTTCATGTATGCAGCATCTGCATCATAGGCTATATGTTCCCGTTATGCCCTCATGTGTTCTCGACATTTAGCCTGCATTTATTGCATTTGGGTATTTGCGGTAACACGAGCTAATGCTCTTGCATTAGAAGGAAATTGGAGGCAGTGTAATAGGCTGCATTAATAAATCGTTTTAAAACAGCGAGTCTGATGCTTTTCTTCTCCCCCCCCCTCAAAAAAAAATGTCCACATTAGAACAATGCAAATGCAATAAAGCTCAAACTTCTATTTATAGTCACACTGTGAAATCCGGTGTGATTCAATTACCGCACAAAAGCTTCCAGCACACTGGCTGATTATTTATAAGCTGTTATAATTAAGTGTCATTCACGTATCACATTGCCTTTCACCTGTCTCTACATATGAATAGAGCTCCAGCAACAGAACTGTCGCTGTAACAAAGCAGCCAATCGCCGAATGGACCGGTCGAGCCATAAATGGTGTTTCCGGAGAACAGGGGGCGCGCAGTGGCGCACGGAGAGAGAGAGAGAGAGAGAGAGAGAGCGGACGGACGCTGCCGGGCTGCGTATGGCCCACTCACTCAATGCCGCAAAAAGAAAGTAAAACATAATCTAAAAGATTCAGTCTGTGCTGTACCTGATAACAGCGTCATCAGCTGCGCCATGAATGCTCGCACCGCCGTTAGTTATGTGAAGAAGGACAAACCCGCGTTTGAGCCACCTTTCCATATAAGGGTGGCAATTAGACGCAACCACAGACATGCAAATAACACTAATGGAAAACCAGAGAAGCTGGTTATTGACTGGCATAATAGCCAGCTTCGTGAGTTATTTTCTTACAGACAATAATGCGGTTTATCGGCACCAATTAAAGCTTAGGCTAATTGTTTTCCCGCATAACCTAATTTTACTCCCATAACAAGAGGCTGGGTTAGGCTATATTTAGGTTTCATATGACCTCACAAACCCACCCAAGTGAAAGGGATAGATGTTGAAAAGGGTGGGAGCCCCCCCTTTGCGCTGAAGGGGTGCGCTCCCGGCTGCTTCCCGGCAATACCAGCCCCCCCCCCCCCCCGGGCCTATTTACCGGCAGGTCACTTGGTGGTCGTGGCTTGAGCCTATTCAGCAGCTTGCGGCCTGGGACAAAAACGAGTTCAAAGGTTGGACATAGCATCATTCACCTCTCAGCACAGCTCAAAGACTTGTTTTCTTCAAAGCAACTTGAGCGTAAATGTGCACAGACTGGAGTTTATTTTTAGATGCATTGGCATCCAAGTTCACGGTCATTTTAGTGAACTGCTCTCCTATGAGCTGGGACTAAGTAGCCAAAGAGTAATAATAAACTGACCCAGAGAAAAACTTTTAAAATTCATTATTTAATTTAAGCATTTAACAGCGGTACAAGTAAAAACACTTTTACCAAATCTGAGAATTTTGTCCTACTCCTCGTTGCTATAGGCGTATTATTATTATTTGCCTACATCATTATGAGTCTATTCTCAGTACAAAATTAATAAACATTAACAAATCCAGGTCATTCAAAAGTCCAGGTCAGCCTGGGTTGTTCTTGCCAACCACTCAAACAGAACGCAAACAGCCCACAAGGTAAACGGCTTGTCTGGTGTCCAGTTTCATTTCGTTGACCCGCAGACACCGAGGACAGGGAGGACCGACTGAGAGCGGAGAAACACGTCGAGCTCTCACTCTGGCGACGTTTCCGAGAACCGCTGGTTTTCGCTGCGTAAGTGACGCGTTGACGTGTTTGTGTACGGCGCGTCTCCACGGGCGACGCCGACTATTCGGCGTCGAGTTACTTGACGATGCGGCTGCTCACTTAACAGACGATCTTCGTTGCCATGCAAAAAAATGAGGACGTCACTGACGCGAAGGGGTTGGGTGTCGCTATGACAACCAGGAATGTTCATCAAAACAATGGCGCGGGAAAGAAAGCGCAAATCCTATAGCCCGAATTAGAGCCTTTAGATACAATAACACTTTTGTTTGGTCGCTTTGCTTTGTTTAATGGGATGAGAGCGCTTTTATTTCAACAGCAGCGAGGCCTGCTGTCTGGGTGCGTTTTAGGGGACTCCTTGGTAAAAAAGATGGGGATTCCTTAAAGACTCAGAGTGAAAAAAGAATATGACTTTGGCTTTATAAAATAATAAAACTGCTCTGCTCGATGTTTTGGGGCACTTATTGCCCTTATTAAGAATAAACCATGAACTAAACTACCAGCAAAATATTGCAACTTTAGCGACATCGTATTGAAGTCACTGTGCTCCTAATCTTAGAGTCAACAAAAAAAGGGGGGGGGTGCTGACTTCAGTATGAATTATCTCATAACTAAAATAACTTTAAACAATTAAACAGCAAATGCGGTCTCGGTGCTGGCTCATTGCCAACCCTTCATTTGGTGAATTAACCCTGTAGCTTCTTACGTAAATCACTTAAGGGAGCGTCTTGAGGATTCCCTCCGCCACAGACTGTGGGGAAGACCTCTGCGAACAACCAACCTCCTGAGCAAAGTAAACTGTTGTCGAGGAAACGTACGCGCAGGAAACCAGTTATCAGCTCGTTCTGCAGCTAAACACACCCTTGCCTGGATTGCAGAGTAAAGGTACAAACAGTGCCTGAGGGTGGAGAACAAATGTAATGTACTTGTGCCTTGACATTCAGCCTTTAGGGTGTTTTAGTCTGCCTAGACTGGTCCACAACTTACAGGAAACTAGTCTGTCTAAGACTGAATCTAGGTCAAAAATGTAAAAAAGCTAAAGCATAACAGGCAGATAATAAAATCAAATGAAAGAAAGACCACAAAAAATTATCCACCACTTCTGTCTCTAATTTGTATACTTATTCTATTTATTGTTTGCACTTAATAACCAATCTGTGCAAATATGGGCTCCTGTGATGAAATGAACTTTATGGCATGTATGGTATAAACTCAAAAACTTGGCTAAGTAAGTAAAATTGTATTTATATAACGCCTTTCAAGATGAATATTGCATCATAACAAAAAACTGCTTAAGAAAATGAAAGAAAGAATAAAATAAACAAGCAACAATGATTCGACACAATTTTTTGTGACCCAAAAGTCTGAGAAGTTTAAAACTTTAGTTTCTAAGAAAAAAGGTGTTTTAATGTGTTTGTTTGGCACATTTGATTCAGAACAAGACTCATCTGCATGTTTAATTGCGTTTCTGGCGCAGCTGATTGTGTAGGAAGCACTTTTCCTCACTATTATCTCAGTTGTTCGAGTTTTCACAACAGCCTGTGTGTTTGTTGTTTTACATAACGTCATGTCGCTGTCCGCCACTCGCTTGGAGTATTTCCCATCAGGCCCCGCCCCTTTTACAGGATGCACCATATATGGATACCTACGTATCGGGGATCCCGCACTGGAATATTCCATTTCTTGAAGGTGAGTTTTAGAAAAAAAACATTTCAAACACTAATTTTTCGCCCTTAAATGACTCACATACGACTCGTTAAATCAACCTTTAGTGTATTTAAATCGAGTGCGAGGAAAAGCTGGTGTTATTGCGGCGTTGTTAGGTCGGTGTTTTGGTGTTTTTTCCCCCTTCCTGGTGTCGGGTTGACAGCACACCCCTTTTTTACGTCACCACAGAATATAAAAAGGTCCCAGCTCTGAGCTTTGGCAGTCAAACTTTCAGTAGCAGAACAACGACTAAAGGGAACTGATCGGGAGCAGCGCTTTAAGAGTTCTCTCGCAAACCTACTAAAGGAATATCCTCATCTGAAGTTTACATTCTCCCCTAGTAGAGTTTGTCCGGATCTTCCTACTTGCTTTTGTTTTTTGGTTAAAAGAAACAATGATGTTCAATTTCAACACGGAGTGCGACTCTTCCTCCCGCTGCAGCACCGCTTCCCCGTCCGTGGACACTCTGGGATATTACCCGTCACCAGCGGGATCTTACTCCAGCATGGAATCTCCCCAGTCTCAGGTATGTCAGATTAAATATTACTAAACCTTGCAACATGATATTTCAGCTTGTCGGGAAGAACCTGTTGAGATTTAAATTACTAAATTAAACTCATAGAACTTAAGCATGGAATTTTCACATAACAATGATAGTAGTAATGATAATAATAAGCTGGGTGTAAATTAAGAAAGGCGCATACTGAGTTTTTTCTTTTTTTAAACTGTTGACCTGCGCACCACACAGTGCAAGACAATCTTCATTCATCCACCTGGAAACTCCATAGAGAGAGTGTAACGTCATAGTTGACATCATACGGATATTTTTAAACCATCCAGCTTTTTATAGACCCCCAAGTGCTTCATTCATAGACATCTCGCAATGCTGCTGCCCCTCCTGATAGCGTACCAAACGTCATGACAATCTCTTTGCTTCATTTCCTCCAGGATTTCACAGATCTGACAGCATCAAGTGCCTCCTTCATCCCCACAGTCACGGCCATTTCCACGAGCCCAGATCTGCAGTGGATGGTCCAGCCTGTGGTCTCCTCAGTGGCTCCCTCTCACAGAGCCCACCCTTACACCTCTAGCCCCAGCCCTGCCTACTCAAGGCCAGCCATGAAGTCCGCAACATCCAGGGCTCACAGCAAGAGAGGCAAGGTGGATCAGGTAATTATCATTTGATCATGAAGTGTTAAGTATAGTAATGGGCTAAGTATATTAAAGAGCAGGGGTCTAACTTTTTTCTTCTATTATGTGCAGATGTCACCTGAGGAGGAAGAGAAAAGAAGGATTCGCAGAGAGAGAAATAAGCAGGCGGCAGCAAAATGCCGCAACAGGAGGCGAGAGCTTACAGACACTCTGCAAGCTGTAAGTATCCCACCAGATTTACAATCACTCATTAAAATGTACTCATTGCCAGAGCTAATAGCAGAGCTATCCAGCAGCTAAACTGATGCCACTTCCTCTATTTCTCTCTATTATAGGAAACCGATAAGCTGGAAGATGAGAAGTCCAGCCTGCAGAATGATATTGCCAACCTGCTGAAGGAGAAGGAAAGGCTCGAGTTCATTCTGGCTGCCCACCAGCCCATCTGCAAAATCCCCTCAGAGCTGGAAACAGACTTCCCCCTGACCTCACTCTCTCCTGCCATCTCCTGCCACTCTACTGCAGTGTCCACCCAGCCACAGACCACCATCTCAGACACACCTGCTATCGCTTCCAGCCAGCCGACCTTCACCTCAACCTCCAACTCCATCTTCTCCAATGCTACCTCTGCCTTCTCCACCACCACTGTCACCAGCAGCACTTTCAAGATGTCAGACCTGGAGGCCTCAGTCCTGGAGGAGTCTCTGGATCTGCTGGCAAAGACGGAGATGGAGACGGCGCGGTCAGTGCCAGACCTGTCCAACTACCCAGGTCAGGACTGGGAGCCCCTTCACACCTCAGCTAATCCCACTGACATTGAGCCCCTGTGCACACCTGTAGTGACCTGCACCCCAGCCTGCACTACCTACACATCTTCATTTGTATTCACCTTTCCAGAAGCGGAGACTTTCCCCACCTGCGGCATTGCCCACAGGAGAGGGAGCAGCAGCAACGAGCAGTCCTCCGACTCCCTCAGCTCACCAACCCTGCTGGCCCTCTAAAAGACTCTTCCAGAAACTATGATTCTTCCTATAAAGCACACTTTCTTACATAGATGTGCCGATCACAGGGCTATGGAATGGACTTATTATTAAATTATTAATTATTTTATCTGCCTTTATCTATACTTGCCTATAACAACAATGTAGCAAGTTTTAAAAAAAAAAACAACAAAAAAACAAAACAAAACAAAAAACCCTGCATGTTTCAACTAATACCACCTAGTTATTAAATAAGTTCGTATATGATTTATTCGGTGCTAGATAACATAACTTGTCATATATTGATGTGTGTTCAGAGCAATAGTTGTCAATGATCCAGTTTCTTTTCTGGTTAATGGAATGTGAGATTAATATGTGAACTGTTTTGTGAAACTTAAAACAACAACAAAAAAAAGAAGTGCATTGTCTTAACCATGGTCTGAGTGGTCTATCTGAAGTTTTCTGTGAAAACATTAGTGCTTTTAATTTATTAAATTTATTTTTTTACAGAATGAGAGAGTGAGAAAAGACAAATATTTGCAAGATATGTAAATAAAGGAGAATGACATTTAAATTCGATCATCTGTTTGGCGAAGTGTGTTGCTTTCCTCTCACCATATCTACACACTTGCATATTTATTCAATCTAACACAGGTTTTTTTCACATGCAACAGTTGCCTCAAGGTGCTTTATGGTGCAAGGTAAAGAACCTACATTATTCTGCATTATTCAGTGAAAAACTCCTTTTAACAGGAAGAAACCTCCAACCATCTGCCCTGACTGGGTGAGAGGGAGAAAAAAGAGGAATATTCCAAGGAACAGTAGATTGAATGCAGTTCTAGTAGCAGGCTTTCAAAGTTGATCAAAAAATAATGCCTAAAATTAGCTTATATAAGGGATAGCCGTCTTTTTCCTGCACCTCCACTTGCTCTATTTATTGTTCCGCCTGTTGCTAGGGTTAACTATGTCAGGGGCTCTTACGTCAGTGCGTTCTTTCCATTTTTTTTAATCGCAAGCAGTGCGCGATGACGTCTTAGCTTCCGTGCCCAAATATAGGGCTCTGCGAGGACACTGCTGCATGCCGCCGCTTGCCAACAGAAAGTAGACGGGCACCTCGGTCAGCTCTTTTTCCGCTAAAACAGATGTATGCTCTCTTCTCTCCGGGTTTTTCTCCGCACATCTCACGGAGCGCCGGTTTAACCATTGACAGCTCTGCTGGGAAGAGGAAAGACTGCTTGCACTGCTTTCGTAAAAACAGATACGACACGTTTCTCACATCCCGCCGCACACACAAGCTGTAGTTGTGCAAGGGAACTCACAAGAGGATCTGAAAGCAACGTTTTCAGCCACAATATACGCTGGTTTAATTAATTCTCTTTCATCAGAAGGCCCGATTCGCCAAAATATCACCTCCCACAGTCCAAAGACGTGTGAGTTACAGTGTAATTAAAGAATGGGAAAAAGCGGAGTCCTTAGAAATAATTAATAAAGGCGCAGGCAGCAGTGTTTATTAAATGGACTTCGGCATGCAGATAACCGGAATTAAGGTATAAAAAAAAAATCAAAACATACATTCAGCTGCATATTTAGGTGTCTGCTGAATGTGCATTGAAGCACATTTAGAGATGGATATTGCATGTGACAGCAAATGTTATTTGCTAGATAAAAAGGTCACATATAAATACATAATTTGGAAGATGTTGATCTTGAAATGTGCAAATAATCTAACATGTCACCCCACCCCCCAAGTAGGCTGTTTATGCGGTATGAATTGTATGAATTAAAACTTTGGGTCTTCAGGGGGAAACCTGTTGTGAAATATAGATATATTATTGCCATGAAGACAGTAAATCCATCCACTAACACTGTAATCAGTCATCATTTCAGATAAACCTTGGTTGTTGACCATAGTGTGACGGTTGTGCCACTTTTCTTAGTTTTTCTTGTTGTTTTTCCATCTGCATCTCTGCAGAGAAATTATTCAATTTTTATTGTTTTTCACTTTGTCATCAGATCCATCCTGTCTCGTGTGCTTGCCATTCTCTCACCTCACTTACTCGTTTCACCTTGTGTCAGTAGTTCATCACATGCAGAATCATCAAAAGGCAGGTTGCCTAATGGCTTTACACAGGAAATGCGTGGTGTGTGTGTGTGAGGGACATGCTTGGTGGAAGACTACTGTCGCACGATAACCAACCAGCTCTGACGTTGGAGGCCTTCCAGTGTGGTCACACCCTTTTGTGTAAAGCGACGCAAGATGTCAGCAGTTGCTTCCTGGATTCAGGCCTCTTCCTCCACAGTACAACCTGACACAAATCAAAAGAGGAACATATTTAATATCGCACCAAGCACTGAAGTTTCAAAATAACCTCTTCTTTTCACACTTTGCAGAAGGCTTTGAGAATGCCTGGACTGAATTTTTACAGGGCCCCTTCCTTTGTCCTCGCAGTGCTGTTGCATAACAGCCTACTTCTCAGTATCCGTTTTCCTTTGCACTTCAGCAGAACCGCCTTTTTTTCCTCAATAAAGCTTCTGTGTGCGACCATGCAGCATCTAATAACTCTGTCTATTAATACCTCTCGGCGGGCTCGGGGAGATGGGGTAGCTGCAGAAATAGCAGGTGCCTATTGCTTCTTTTAACATCAGCATCAACAGCAGTAAAATTAGACCACTATGACGCCAACCTGCGTCGGTGCTGCAACCCAGGGGAGGAACCAGGCAGCATACGCCTGGTAGAAAGAGAAGAGGAGGAGGAGGAAGGGAGACAATGATGAGGATGAGAGGATTGCAGGGAGGGAGACAGACAGAGATCCCTGCCTCGGTGTAATTGTGAGCACAGTGATGATGAAACAGCTGAGTTCGCCTACGTGCCACACTGACAACAGTTCAGTTTGGTTTGGCTTTGGATTTAGAGAAACCCATCCCCTGATGGCGTTCTGCTGGTGAGAAAGGATGTGAAAGCTTTAACAAACCATAAAAACATCAGTGTGCTACTTATGGCAGACAAAGCAGCACAATTATTTCAGCCGACACTGAAATAACACGTGTAGCAATCAAATGATAAGCGCTCTCAGTTTTACATGTGCCCTAATGACACTATTTGTCTCTGTCATGAGCGTCAGCACAATGCAGAAACTTTCACAGTGCTTCATAATTTCATGAGTTATCACCAGTTCACCTGAAGTATTTTATGATTAAATTGCTGCTGGGCGAATATGTCTGCTCAGTAGTTAGAAGTGATAAGAAGCATAACTCAGAAAGTGACAGCCCTTACTTAAAAGGGTGTGAACACTTGCGTCAGCAGGCTTGTTCTTTTAGGGAAGTGCCTGTTCTGGAGAGTCAAATGAAATGTGATTTTGAAACAGTGCCCAGAGGTGACACAAAGGTTGCAATCAGCTGTGAGATTCCACAGAAAGGTTGCATCTCGCTCCTTGAAGCAATTAATCCACAATAAATGTGCCTCCAAGTGGCTGAAATTCACAAACCGTTAGAAGCAAATGTGACTCTCACATTTCCAGAGCAGCTAAGACCCATTTAAATGCAGGCCATTCATTATCGATGGGTGTAAAGTTTTGTGAACTTAATTTCTAGCCTAAGCTCCTCTGTGGCACAGAGGAGTGTGTGACTTGCTATTCTTAGAGGTTTTGACGCAATAAGCTAGAAAACTGGAGGGATTTCTCTATCCAGTAATTACTGTTCACCTGGTGCCAGACTCCCCACTCAGCAACGTGTCCTCTTCTTGTCTCATGGGATCAGTAACAAGGATGTTTCCCTGGAAACTGGACAGCTCTATCATATATAATTGGGTAATCCCTGAGCTGCTGACAGAAAAATAATAGCTTTTGGGATTTTCAAAAACACCCCAGGCAACACTGAACGTAATGTTTCTTGATCCAATTACATGTTAGGTGGATGATTATGCAGTAACTATAATGATATAGGCATTTTAGTGAAAATATTTAGATATCAGTAAGCAGATTGTGAGGGGTTAAAAGACTTCTAACTTTCCTCTTAGATTGCTATTTATTCAGTGAAAGAAGATAAAGTCCCCGATCGATCTATTGTGCTTCTCTCTACCTTGAACTGACTTGTTTGCACAAGCCTTCCCACGCTCTGCCACTAACATTAGTCTCAGATATATAGCCACTCTGACCCACTAGGGGGCCCAGGTTAAAAATATTCTGTGGTCTGCAGAAGACCAACACCAGGATTTTCTGAAAGTGATAGCTCCCTCAAAGGAAATCTCACAGTTATTTTTGCAAAATATAGCTGCTGTTGTGTGAATTAAACTGCAGCGCTCCTGTTTACTGCAGGCTCCAGTTCAGTGACTAAAACTGTAAAGATGCTAAAAAATATTGACCTAAGAGTCAGTGGCTGCTGGGCCCAGAATCCACTTGCTTCCCATTTTCTAGGAAGTTCAGGCATAATCAGGATGCACCATAGCCTAAAACATATCAGATGTTTTCTGGTCTAATTAACAAGCTGACCACCATTCTACAATTCATCCACTTTCTTCACCGCTTATACACTTTGGGGTAAGATGTGGGGTAAATCTGAGTGTAAATCTGAGCAGCTGCAGCTCTGACCTCTATGTATTGTACATTGTGATGATGATTATAATGATTTACTGAGCCTATTCTACAAGGTCACCTTGTCTCTGTGCCCAGGAAACTGAAAGTGCTTTTTTGGAGCAGCAGCACTCTACAGTGCAAACAGTCTGAAGCTCAAATACACCTGATGTAAACACTCCATCCCACACAAGACCACTGCCAGGGGTGAAACAGTGTACTTTGTTCAACAAAGTAATTTAAATTTAATGGTCCCAGCTTGAATTATTTAAGAACAGATAAAATATACTTTTATTTATGCCAGAAATGGGGATATGATGGTGCTACAGCAGCCAAAACATTTGTGCCCTTATACCAAAGATTGCTGTTAATCTCAAATTCTCCAATACAAGATGAGAACACAGATAGAACCAGCAAGAATGTAACTGAGTACCTTTACTCAATTACTTTACTCAGGTTTAATGTATTTTATTTAAGTAAGAGCTTTCTGCGCTTACTCTATTTTTAATGCGCCCCTGATTTATTTTAAAGTTTTAGTTACTTATTATTTTGCAGATTCTGAGGAATATCTAAGTAATTAAAATCTTCATATATATATATATATATATATATATATATATATATATATATATATATATATATATATATATATATATATGTATATATATATATGTATGTATAAATCATTAATTACAAACCAAAAATGTCATACATGATTCTGAAAGTGTCATTACACATGATGAGTACTTGTACTTTATGTACTTTAAATATCCAAACTGTGCACTGTTAAGCTACCTGATCAAGATTACAACTTTTAGTCAAGCTAAAAATGATCAATTATCAAACAATTATCAAGCACAAGATTATGTTTAAATTCTTGGGCAGCACCATTTTACACATAATAAATTGGACACATATGCACATGAGGCTGAAAATCATAGAGTTTATAAAAATGAGTGCATCTCAAAAATGAAATTTCCTGTGATTTTGAAGGATTTCATCCAACATTATTTCATTTACAATTTTGACAGATATGGTTATGACTTTGAAATATTTGAAAAAAAAATGTCCAATTTCTTTGTGGTTTGTTACACTTTTAAACAATTTATTTAGTTACTATGTACTTATTACCTATTATTCAAATTTAGGACGTAAAGGCTGTATTGATGTATAGCAAGTTGAAATGCTCCAAAAATGGCACAACAACATGTAAAAATGTAAAGATAGGTAGGTTGTAGGTAATAATGGGTTAATGTAACTTGAGCCAGTGATCAAATTTTAGTTACTCTCTGGTTCTCCTTCTTCTGCTTCTCTCTCTCTCGCTCTCTCCCTCTGGTTTTGGAGCTTCTGGCATCGCTCTGCGGTTTCAGTTGGATCACAGCAGAAGAGGCACCTTCAGGGGTGCTCGGGGTCACTGCTGATTCTTTTTCATTCGTCTGTATTGTTTCTCTTCTCTTTCTTTCTGGTGGGCACATCTTTGAGATGCTTTTGCTGCTCGTTGGTCTTTTAACAAAGACCTCTCTCTTCATAGATCTGTCTTCTTGGATCTTGGATCTCTTTTATTCGGTTCAAACTTGATGTGGGTTAAGAAAAGCTGATCTTTCTCAGATACTGGTAGCAGACTTTGAAAACTTTGGGCTCCACAAGAGTAACTGCTGTATTCTTGGTCAGTGTTCATTGGGTCCTGGGTAGACTCCTGGTTTCCTGCCGGTAGCTCCTTTGTGGACTCGGTTTTGTCCTTATCTGAGTTCAGTCTGTGAGGGAAGCAGATGTCCATCAAATCAAAGCATGACTGCAGGTGACACCTCGAGTCCAAGAAATTCCTCAGGTGGTGCACTGTAATAAAATGATGCTAAATTTATCAGATTTTATAGTGTGAGGCTTCATAGATAGAATTATGGTTAATTTAGAGACAAATTTAACAAATATCTCAAGCATTATTCCTGTGATACAATATGACACATTACCATACAGTGCACATCTCACACTGAAGCTTCTGTCAGCATCTGTTTTTAGTTCCCAGATTTATGTTTAGTATTTGTTGTGTTTCGGTTCCTTTGGTTAGTATTTGGGTGTTTGGTATTCTTTCTTGTGTTTTAGTGTTCATTTTTTCCTAGTGTTTCTTATCTTTGCCTCTGTTTTGCTGTGGATTTTATTATATTTTATTTACAAACTACATATGTTAGATACAGGCCTGGACAAAATTGTTGGTACCCTCCTGTTAAAGAAAGGGAAAGACAATTATTGACAAGCATGTTAAAGGTAAGGCTATAAGTGTGTGTGACTAAAGTTACACATTCAGAAATTTGAGGTCCACAGGTCTGTAGCCAACCTCCCTGGATGTGTCCACAAGAGAAAAATTGATGACAAACTGAAGAGATGGATAATACGAATGATAACCAAAGGGCCCAGAACAACTTCCAAAGAGACCAGAGGTGAATTCCAAGATCAAGGTACATCAGTGTCAGATCGCATCATCCACCGCTGTTTGAGCCAAAGTGGACTCAATGGAAGATGACAGAGAAGGATGCCACTGTTGAGGTAAATCATAAAAAACTGAGACTTGAATTTGCCAAAATGCATACTGACAAGCCACAAAGCTTCTGGGTGAACATCCTTTGGACAGATGAGACAAAACTGGAGCTTTTTGGCAAATCACATCAGCTCTGCGTTCACAGACACAAAAATGAAGCATGCAAAGAAAAGAGCACTGTACCTACTGTGAAACATGGAGGAGGCTCGGTTATGTTCTGGGGCTGCTGTGCTCAATCTGGAACAGGGTGTCTTGAATTTGTACAGGGTACAATGAAGTCTCAGTACTATCAAGGCATTCTGGAGCAAAATGTGTCAGAAAGATTCATCTCAGTCGTAGTTCATGGGTCCTCCAACAGGATAATAACACAACACACACACACCTAAAAACACCCAGGAATGGCTGAGAACAAAATATTTGACTGTTCTGAAGTGGCCTTCCATGAGCCCTGATCTAAATCCTGTTTAACATCTGTGAAAGGAGCTGAAACATGCAGTCTGGAGAAGGCACTCTCCAAACCTGAGACAGCTAGACTGGTTTGTTCACGAGGAGTGGGCCAAAACACCTGTCCACAGGTGCAGAAGTCTCACTGAGAGTTACAGAAATCACCTGATTGCAGTCATAGCCTCAAAAGGTTGCGCAACAAAATACAAAGTTAAGGCTGCCATCATTTTTGTCCAGACCAGTTTCATTTTTTTTAAATAATTCTAATAAACCACTATTCAAAAGCAATATCTGATATTCATGAGTTAATTTTCAGTAAATTTTATATTTTTATTATTACGTTTGTCAATTTCAGGTTATTTCAGTGACCATTGTGGGGTTTTCTTTCTTTAATGGACGAGTACCAACAACTCTGTCCACATCTGTATCTCAGTATTGCAAAGTGTAAAGTGTGTACAGAGGGTTGGCAGTGCAGAGTTGAAAAACAGACGATTCTCTGCTATTATTGCACAAGATATATACCTGCCCAGTAAGTGGTGCAGAGGGAGGTCAGGTTAGTCTGTCCATGATCAGCGGTGATAAGAATCTTAACCTGTCCCTACGTTCAAAGGATGTAAAAAAATCCTCCTTGATCTTTCATTGTTCGTTTGGTGCCCCTGCCATCTGTCACGGTCCCTGTCTTTTCACGAGTTTAGTGTTTTTCACACACGCGTGTACCAATATCTCTCTGGGAAGATGATATGGCAGCCAATTTCTTAGGTGTCAAATGCTTTGTGGCAAAGGCTAATGCCTCGTGACCTGAAGAGTTATGTTTCCAACAGCCTAACCACAGAAAGGAGTCTCGCCGGGATCCTTCTGGTGGAGTTAGCAGTGCTTACCACATTGTAAGCAGTGTGTTGCTCTGAGTGCAACCTGAACCTGTGTTGTCCGCCTTACTGTGAAGGTATCCTGCTCAGTGCACCGAGGCTGTAACAGTAAACTGTAACTAAACTGAAAACTAAAACTAGGAGTAAAAACATTTCGGTTAATTAAAAAAGAAATTTAAGAGAAAAGGAATTTAGAAACAAACAAGACCAAATAAACAATGTCAAGTACTTAGAAAGTAAAATTAAAAGATACAGCAGATGTATGGAAGCTTGTTTCCACCACTGAAATAGAAAAAAGTTTTTAAAAAATTTAGCCTTAAGTCAAAATTTCAATTTTTTTCTCAAAATTTTGACTCACTAACTCAAACTTAAAAATGAAATTTAAAATTATTAAGTCAAAATTGTGAGATAAACGGAATTTTTGATTTATGGATGACAAAAAACAAAGTGTCTCAGTGGCTGAAATAAGCTTCCATACAAGTGTCTTTAGTTTTAGTCCTTGACTGCTGCGTCAAATGTGTCGGCACAACATGCGACAGCAGTGGTGCATTTGTACATATTAGAGTAAACGGCCTGAACAGAAGCAAGACAGAATACATTTGTGTGAATGAGGAGGAGACAGGCGGAGAGGTGAAGATGCAAGAAGCAGAGGTAGTCAAGGTGGATGAGTTTAAATACCTGGGCTCAACCATCTAAAGCAACGGACAGTGCACAAGAGATGTGAAGAAGAGAGTGCAGGCAGGGTGAATTGTGAGAGGTGATTTGTGACAGAAGGACAATTTACAAGATGGCAATGAGACCTGCTATGGTGTATGGTTTGGAGACAGTGGCACTGAGAAAAAGATAGGAGACGGAGCTGGAGGTGGCAGTTGAAGGTACTAAGATTTTCACTGGGGGTAACCAGGAGGGACAGGATTAAAATTTTAAAAAGTACAGGGTGGCTCAGTGGATGAGCAGGCAACCAGGTTTGCGTTTATGATGAAGGCAAAAAATCTTTAAAAAGTGAGTACATGAGTTTGAAGACAAAGTTGGTGAGGCAAGGCTGAGATTGTTTGGACATGTGCGGAGGACAACAGGTGTTAAACATGGAGCTGCCAGGCAGGAGGAAAAGAGCAAGACCACAGAGAAGATTCTCGGCTGTAGCGAAGGAGGACATGGGATAGGGTGAGATGGAGGAAGATGATCTGCTGTGGTGATGATGATGATCTGCTAAAGGGACCAGCTGAAAGAAGAAAAGTCAACTGCCTGGACAAAGTATTTGTATTGTAATGTGTTTTATTCTGGATTCCCTAAATCTTGCACTTAACAAGTAGGCTGTCTTCTATTTAGAATAAGAGAAAAAACTGTGCTGAAATTAAGAACATATAAATGGAGTTGAAAACAATAAATATCACCAAAAACTGTTCGTGGGGTCCAAACGTTTTTATTCTAGACACAGTCTGTGATTTATCCAAACACATTTTGACATCACCTCACGGACGGAGAGTCTGCGTCGGAGTTCCACCTCCAGGGCAGCGGCGGCGCTGGAGCGCTGAGGGAGGCCGGTAGTGTGAGTTGGAAGTCGGTGTTAAGCTGGTTGGCTGGCACGGTTTGGTTGGTCGGTTGATGGTAGCCATGGCTCGAGTCGCTGCGCTACTGCTCTTACCGGTTCTTATTGAATCGGTATTTTCAATTTCCTTCTTTTTACCGGTCAACTCTAGAAAGTGTTTACGGGAGGAGATCCACAAAGACGTCCTGGTCACGGGGGAGTATGAAATAAGCGAACAGGCAAACACGAAAACTAACCTGAAGGTGAGCGCAGACCTACGAGCGAGCTACCCTCAGCATAACCGAGTTTGTGTCTGGGCCGAAATAGCTTCATTCTGATTTTTGATGATGTGATGTGCCGCTTACAAGACAATCCCGCAGCTGAACGCGTTAAATGGAGTCATTTGTGCTGCTAAGGTGTCAACTGTTGTTAGCACTGCAGCTAACCCAGGCCCAGGAAAACTCGCCTTCCTGGTTTGAGGAGCTAATTAGCTAGCCGGCTACGTCAGTGCTCGCTAACACTCCCGTTCAGGGTATTTTTTGGGGGGCAATTTACCATTTCACTTGAGCTCAGATATTTCTGAGACTACCGAGTACTCATTGTACCATGTAGTGTGTGTATTTATGTTAAAACTTCGGGGAAATAACCCAGCCGGTGACACCGTCTGGGCTCTGCTGCTGTTACACGTCAGTCTTATGGTCCATTCAGCTGGCAAGCACAGCCTAGCCACATTAGCACATTAGCCTCCAGCATGTCAGTGATGGTTTGTGCATTATTTAAACGAATATGTCAAAAGATTCTACTCACACATTAGAGAAGAGGGCCGATCTTTATATTATTAAAGATCCCACTGCGTCCTCATTACGCTTTATGCAATATGGGTTTTACGGCCTTCCTATTCTAACAGCTGGCAGTTCAATGGCTTGCATGGGGTATTGCAGCTTTGTATTTGTAATGATGGTAAGCAACCATCATCCCAATCTCATCCTTTACCTGACACAGGTGAAGTGACTGAACTGTCCAAGTGTCTCAAGTCCTCATAATGGCATTATAATAGTGCCATTATTAGCTATAATAATGATTTTTAAAAAATTTAAATCTCACATTTGAGAACTAAATAATTATAAGATATTGGTTAAAAAATTATAGCAATTAACTTTCTGCCATCTCTTTGGCTCTTTATTGTTATTTATTTATTCTTTTTGTGTATCTTTAAAGATCACAGACTCCTCTGGCCACACTCTTTATTCCAAGGAAGATGCCTCAAAGGGAAAGTTTGCATTCACCACGGAGGACTATGACATGTTCGAGGTTTGCTTCGAGAGCAAATCGCCCATGGGTAAGTGTGTCAACGGCTGCCCCAAACATATTGTGGACAGCTGTTGCTGTCCCCACACTTGCTGCTAGAATCTATGCTGCTAAATGTGTATTAATTTAGATTGTCCATTGTACTGTTGTCTGTCTTTATTACTTTTTAGAATAAGAACTTTTTTTGTATTTATTACATTGTGTATGTGTACTGTGTACTTTATCTGTCTTGCACTTTTTGTTCTATCTAGCACCCCTGGTCCCTAAATGAACATTGTTTTGTTTCAATACCTAAGTACTTGTATATATCTGAAATAAAAATAAAACCTCAACTCAACTAGTTTTATGTTTTCAGGTTTTGTGATAAACAGTTTAACCCACTGTCTTCATCCTTTTATCACTTTTTTTTTGAGTAGAATTTGCTTTTTTCCTGTGATTTTGGGTTATTGTTAGATAGTTATGGATTTGGAGAAATGTATAGGAATTAATACAAACAATATCCCAGCCATTACTGGCAAAAAAAGTGGCTGGTGGCAGCAACTGAAGCTAAATGTTCAAGTTGATGTAATGAATAGCTAAAAGACTTTTTTTTTTTTTTTAATAATGATTATTTCTGCATTTCAAAAAGGGGAATAAATAACAAAATAATCACATCAGCCCAGAATTTCAGAATCAGGGCATCCCTAAAAATTAACCAAGTGTCTACTTATTTAAAGTATTTATCTGTTTGCACAGTGGCTGTTAAGAAAATCTAAAATTTTTATCTTTTTTTGTTGTGTAAGTTAAGGATTCTGAGTTTCTAGTTTTACGCATTGCTATAAGAATAGTTTTAAATGCTTTGTTTTAGTGAAATTGAATGATTAAAATTTTTGCTCCTTTAATCAGGAACTGGAAGAGTGCCTGACCAGCTGGTCAATCTGGACATGAAGCACGGCGTTGAGGCCAAAAACTACGAAGAGGTCAGAATCGGTCTGAAATGTTTTGCTATAGATGATGGTGCAAAGTCTTGTAGACCAAGCCAGTAGCTTTTCTTGCAGCACCCTCCTCACTGGTTACAGTTAAGAAAAAAAAGAGAGAGGTGCCAGTGGTAATGGCTGTGGTAATCAAATGCCAGTGTTAAATGTTATGGAAGAGTAATCTGGCAGTCAGGTGACCTAAATGCCTCCTTTTAAAAGAAAAAAAGAAAGACTAGCAGTTTTTCCTGGAAAAGGTACTGTGGATTCCTTTTATTGAAAGACAGTGTTGACGTCAATGTGTCCCAGTGTTGAAAATATCACACTCTGTGCAGGAGGTCTCTGGCTTCACACCATTCAGTATTTTCTTGCACAGGGATGTATTGTTGTGCATCATCACATTACTAGGGTGTCCTTCTGAGAATTTATTAGCACTTACTGTGAATGCCTCAGGCAACATTTAATAATAAGTTTAGACATGATAAAGCACTGTGAGCTTACAATCGCGCCTCTCTACCCGCCCACATGTGATGCGCTAATATTACGTACCGTTCTGTTCGGTCGATGTTCAGGGAGACTTCAAGTGGGCATTCCTGTGTGTGGGCAGGAGGGTGGAGACATTGCACGTGTATTCACCTACGTAGATGGATGTTACTTATTGAAAAAAATCTGCCAGCTGTTCAGTTGAGGGAGTATTTAAATATACTGGATGGATTCCCTGCTGTGACACAATACTTGCGAATGTATTCTTGGCAGATGCAAACTGTTGTATGTTTCTTTGACAATGTGGCATCTTTTTGATTTTTCAAATTCAAGTTCCTAATGGGTGAAGAGTCTAAAATAAAATGTAAAGCCAATTTTTGGTTAATTTGCTAGGGGTTCACACAACTAAAAGATAATCAGAAATCACATGTACGCACACAAACCTTCTTTTTTTTTTTTTTTTTGGCAGTTTTTCAGGCCTTTCCTGCACTGACAAGAATTTGTTCTAGTGGCTTGCATCAAGTCATGGGGGGAAAAAAATAAAATAACCATGCCACATAACCAAGTTTCCAACACGATAATATGGGGCAAGTGAGTTCATGCTAGTTGAGTTGGTACACGTCCTGCACTGATATCATAAAACACTGATTGGCTGTGGAACAAAGCCAACCACACCTAAGCTTTTCTCAGGTGCAACTGTTCACACCGGAGTTCAAATGGCAGGTTCTCGTGAGCCTGTGTAAACAGGAGCGTGTTAGCATATACGCAGCATTAGACTGACACCTGCTGGACAAAGCGGTACTCTGAGGCATCACTTTTGCTGTTTTTTTTTTGTTTTTTGTTTTTTTAATAGGCTTTGTTTTGTCCCTTCAGATTGCCAAGGTGGAGAAACTGAAGCCTCTTGAGGTTGAGCTCAGGCGCCTGGAAGACCTGTCTGAGTCCATTGTGAATGACTTTGCTTACATGAAAAAGAGAGAAGAGGAGATGCGGGACACCAATGGTAAAACAGCTCAGCACGTACATAGCCATTCCTTTTTTAATTGTTTTTTTTTTTTTTTTTGTTTTGGGTTTTTTTTAGGAAGCGCCTAAAGAAGTCAGAGTAAAGTTGTCTTGTTTTAGTGGTCATTTCACTGCTTTCTGATAATATAGCTACCCTTTTTTTTTTCTCTTTTCTTTTTTGTTACCACTCTACAGAATCCACCAACACACGCGTGCTGTACTTCAGCATATTCTCCATGTGCTGTCTCATTGGACTGGCCACATGGCAGGTCTTCTACTTGCGGCGCTTCTTCAAGGCTAAGAAGCTGATCGAGTAGAGCGACACCACTCCAAGCTCCTTACCTCGAGGGACGCTGCCTAACGGTCAGCTAACACATCAAAACATCCACCCTCCTTGGACTAGCTTCAGCAAACAACAGCAAGTGGGGGCTCAAAATCTAGTTTTCAAGGCTGAGAGAGCGAGAGTACCAAGGTTGTCTTCTTGGAAAAAAATAAAAAAATAAATAAAAACTTGCTTATTTAGTGGTTGGAAACATGAAAAGCGCTGTAGGGAGAAATGCACTGTAAGACGTAGGGGATGTCTGTCTCCGTGGTTGACATTTCTGTCTGCACTGTTTCGAATGTTGCAGCTCACTGAATTAGAACTTGTTCCTTCAATCTGTTGAACAGCGATGTTTGATTTTGAGCTCAGTTTGAATGGATGTGCCATGAGTGAATGTCTTTTGCCCTCCTGTTTATATACACATTCTTTGCCATGCCAAGCAAACTAGATCCTTGGTGCCCTTTTATCAAGTGAAGGTTCTTTGAAAACAAGAGTTTGTTGTTACTTTGAGACAATTGGCAACCACTGAACTGTGTTTTGTCACTTAATTTGCAAACATGTCTGGTAGCTAAATTTAACTGTTTAGTTTGTTTTCATATTGTAATTACCACTTAGTTCTTTCTACTGGTAATTCTTTATTTCTTTTCGGGGGTTGTGAGTTGTCAGTAATATTCTTAGTTGTAAATTAGGTCATTTCTATGGGCTCTTGCACGTTCTAGTTTTGTTTTGGAATATTAATGTCACCTATCAAACGAAGCAAGGAACCAAATACCTTGTTGTTAGGAAGGAATTTGTAACAACTTATGTATATGGCGATGAGTAAAACACCCTCCTGATTTCTGTTATACAGTTTATAAATATATTTGTCAAAGCTTCTCCTGTCAGAGTGCAATGGATGGAGGTTTTGAAATGTAACGCTATCCAAGCATTTTCTTAAAATTTCCCTTCATTCATATGCCCTTTTTCTTTACACTGGTAGACCTAATTATTATTCTGCGTTTTCCAAAATATCAGTTCCCAACTACAGTATGTGCTGATCCATCCAACATGCTTCTTTCCAGCAGAAATATTTTGGTTTGGTTGGTTGCAGATTGTTTTTGATGGGGATAAATTAAGGCATCTGTCATGGGTACATTTTTAACAGTGAACATTGTGCGCAGTCACTGGTTTTTATGTTGACTGATTAAATTTTGTAAATTTGTGTTGGGCTTTTATTCAATAAAATATTGGATGGATTTACATTAATTATTTTTGTTTTATTTGTTGCTTCAATTGCCTATTTAGGCACATTTGGAAACCAGGGCACAAATGTAGACCACATTACTCTCACCAGCTAATTTATGTACACCTGTTCAACTGCCAGTTAACTCAAATGCCTGTCAATTACATGGCAGCAGCTCAATCTATTTAGAAATGATCAAGACAACCTGCTGAAGTTCAAGCTGAGCATCAGGATGGGAAAGAAATGTGGTGTAAGTGACTTTGAATGTGGCATGGTTGTTGGTGCCGAAAGGGAATATTTCAGAAACTGCTGATCTGCTGGGACTGTCCCCCACAACCGTCCCTACGGTTTACAGAGAATGGTCTGAAAAAAAGAAAATATCCAGTGAGCGGTGGTTTTCTGGGAGAAAATGTTTTGTTGATGTCAGAGGACAATGGTCAGACTGCTTCAAGCTGGCCATTCTTCTATTACTGTTGCCTGATAGGAAGTCAACAATTAAACAACACTTGTTACAACCATGGTATGCAGAAGAGCATCTCTGAAGCAGATGGGCTGCAGCAGCAGAAGACCACACCGGGTGTCACTCCTGTCAGCTAAGAACAGGAAACTGAGGCTCCATTTTGCACCAAAACTGGACAATAGAAGACTGAACAAATGTTGCCTGGTCGGATGATCCTCAATATCTGCTCTCACTCTTTAATGGTAGGGCCAGAATTTGGTGTAAAAACATGAAAACCTAGATCCATCGTGCCTTGTATCAACTGTTCAGGCTGATGGTTGTGTAATAGTGTGGAAGATATTTTCTTGGCACCCTTTGGGTCCCTTTGTACCAACTGAGGGTTGTTTTAAACCCCACAGTCTATTTTTGCTGACCATGTTCATCCCTATATGACCACAGTGTACCCATCTTCTGATGGCTGCTTCCAGCAGGATAACACACCATGTCACAAAGCTCAAATCATCTCTGGTTTCTTGGACATGACGGCAAGTTCTCTGTACTCAAATGACCTCCACAGTCATCAGATCGCAGTCCAATAAAGCAACTTTGGGATGTAGTGGAGCAGGTGATAAATCTGCAGCAACTGTGTGATGCTATCATGTCAACATGGACCAAAATCTCTGAGGACTGTTTGAATCTGTGCCATGAAGAGTTCAGACAATTCTGAAAGTGTGAAACACTAAGAAAAACATTAAAGGCTGCTGAGTGTCCAGTAGCCTAATATACTGCTCAAAAACATTAAAGGAACATCATGCTGCATATCTTTACTGTACTCTATACATGTCTATACTCGGTAAAGTGTTAGGAATGAAAGGATGCCACATTGTTTGATGGAGATGAAAATTATCAACCTACAGAGGGCTGAATTCAAAGACACCCTGAAAATCAAAGTGAAAAAATGGTGGTTAAATAACATGCCACACCAGCTCATTCATCTCACTTTATAGTACAACCCTCAGATTTTCTGCTGGTCGCAATAGTGCCCAATAGCATTACTTTCCACATGTTTTAAAGCACCATCATCATTAATAATTAGTGATCAAACTGTCCTAAAGATGACTACATAACCACAGCTATTATATATATCCATGTGTGAGGAGGTGATGGAGCATTACTTAATTTGGAAGATGCTTTGTTCCAAAACAGTTTTCAGTAGGCTGAACCTCTGCAGTGAGATGAGCTAGATGTTATAAAAAGATGTCACTTCATACAAACAAGTAGAAGGTGAGTAAGTTGTGTTATTATCTCATATTTATGTATGTTGTCTTATATGCAAATAAAATGTTTGTGTCTGAAAGAGGTAGGCTGGCAGTCACAACTGTTACTGGAGGATAATACAGAGACTCCAGGATGTATTTTAGTTAGCGATTCCATTTATAGTTTGCCATTAATTATTTAGATTCCTAGATCAGCCCCAGAGGATACCTGCAATATAATCACTACCCATCAGACTGAATATGATTGTGATAGATTATGAAGGAGAAACCTCAACATTAATTTCAAGGCGCAATCTTTGGATCTGATGGATTATTGTGACTTATTGAAGAAATTTGTAGTTTGATCACCCATCAAACCTCTTATCACCTTATTGTTATCACAATTGAATGAACTGGCAACTTTGTGTAACTATACTGTGTGTTTTCACAAGTCTCATTTGAGACTAAACAAGCAGTTTTTTCACTAATTTCATAATACAGTAATACAAGTCAAAACATATCTAAAAACCAACCGAATTAGTAAGTTCAGTCTGATTAAAGCTTTTTTTTCTTTCTTTTTTATACCATACTGGAAAATCGGATTATGAACACGTTTCCAGATTTCTGACTAAAGGGAACAAATTTCTCAGAGCAGTACTGGTTTTCATTCAAGTTTATGCTGTGGTTTAGTCTCCAGCAGCTCAAAGGCTAATTACTTTTCATATAGTATTCCCATTTTCAGTGATCTTGCTCGTTTGTGCCTTTTATATATATATATATATATATATATATATATATATATATATATATAAAATTATTTATTGTAGAGATGATGAATCATTCCAACGCTGCAAAAATTGATGTAATAGCTCGAGAAGCGGCCGACCAATCAGATGACAGCGAGCTCACAGCCACCCGGATGTACTCCCGAAGTTCTTCCTCATCAACACACTGGCATGGTAGACATTTGGGCGTTACACTGACAGCTTTTTAAAACAGCGATGCCGGGCCCGTACAAAGAAACAGACCTATCGGAGAGGGTTGAGGCGTTTCTGTCCGACCTGAAGCGCGGAGGGACCGGGTCTGGACCTCTGCGGGGCTCGGCGGAGACAGCCCGAGAAACGACAGCCCTGCTCCGCAGAATCACAGCCCAGGCTCGGTGGAGCAGCGCAGGTGCTAAATGCCACTTATTGCTGCTACAGTGCAGCTAGCTGCAGTGTCATTGTAGTTAAACAGGCGTCGTTTTTAAATCTGCTCTAGCTGCTGTAACTTCAGTATGTGAGAACACAGGCTCCTCTTTAGCTTCCTTGGACTTTTTACAAACATCTTCTCGGTTTCAGGTGATCTGATGGAAATAATCCGCAAAGAGGGGAGGAGAATGACCGCAGCCCAGCCGTCAGAGACCACTGTGGGGAACATGATCAGACGGGTGCTGAAGATCATCAGAGAAGAATATGCCAGGTGAGAAGGTTACTTGGTATATGGAGATCATTGCCCACCTTTCACCAGCTGAAAACATTTGGTGCATCATGAAACCAGAAGTATGACAGACAAGAATCAGGAGTGTTGAGCAGCTAGAATCCTGTATCAGACAAGGATGAAACAACATTCCTCTCCTGAAACTCCAGCAACTGGTCTCCCCCAGTTCCCAGACATTTACAGACTTTTGTTAAAAGAAGAGAGGATGCTACACAGTGGGAAACATGGCTCTGTCCCAACTCTTTTTAGTCTGTTGCCATCAAATTCAAAATGAGCTAATGAGCTGCAATTTTGCTTTCTTTTTTTCTTCTGTCCCTTAAAACCATTTGACCATATAGTTAAGTTAGCTCACCAGTCAGCGATGAAAGATATGTAAGCTCATACCAGAGATTAAAGGATGAGAATAAATTGCTTAGAAAGACTTATGCTAAGATCTAATGCATGAATGCCCCTCTCATCTGTGTGCTTCTTCTGCATCAAAACTGCATGAATAAAATGATTTTTGCTAAAATGGCTCAATTCATTTCTCTTTTTTGTGAGATTTGTTCTTATTTGTGTGTTTTTCAATTCAGATCTAGAGGCAGCAGTGAAGAGGCAGACCAGGAATCCCTCCACAAGTTGCTGACCTCCGGGGGACTCAGCGAGGAGAACTTCAGGCAGCATTTTGCTCCCCTCAAATCAAACGTGATCGAGGCCATCAATGAGTTACTCACCGAGCTGGGTAAGTTTTTAAAACACTGACATCAGCCTGTATATTAAATAGCTTAACTTTTCTCTGTCCATCACTTAATTTTTCAGAGGGAACAACTGACAACATCGCCATGCAGGCCCTGGAACACATCCACTCTAATGAGGTCATCATGACAATTGGCCGTTCACGCACCGTGGAGGCTTTCCTCAAAGACGCCGCACGCAAACGCAAGTTCCACGTCATTGTGGCAGAGTGTGCTCCTTTCTGCCAGGTAGGTCAGCTGCATCAGGTGTAAAGGAAATACTAAATGTTTCATTGGGGAAAAAAAACGACTTTCTTATTTCTTTACCCCCCAACAGGGACATGAAATGGCCACAAACCTCTCCGAAGCTGGCATCGAAACAACTGTGATTGCAGACGCTGCCATATTTGCAGTGATGTCTCGAGTTAATAAGGTACTTAATACCACAGAATACCTTAGAATAGTCATGCTAGGGCATGCAGGTTAACTTCTGTGATGATCTCTCTGCAGGTCATCATTGGTACACAGACAGTTCTAGCAAATGGAGGCTTGAGGGCCATCAATGGGACACACACGCTGGCCCTTGCAGCCAAGCACCACTCCACACCTCTGATTGTTTGTGCTCCCATGTTCAAGCTCTCACCTCAGGTAATGGATCACGCCCACCTGTTAGAGTTCTCTTGTTTCTGCTGCCAACAAATGATTATTAACACAGGTCTATGAACATGTCCTTCAGTTTCCAAATGAAGAGGATACCTTCCATAAGTTCGTCTCGCCACATGAGGTGCTCCCCTTCACTGAAGGTAACATTTACAACAAAGCACTCTGTAACAACCGCTCAGCCAAGTATCCATCTTTGGAAAATCCTTTTCATATTTGGATGTAAATGCTCCCCTTTTCAGATTTTTTTTTTTTAAAACATACTCACAGCTTGCCATTTATATTTCAGGAGAGATTCTCTCAAAGGTGAATGTGCACTGTCCTGTGTTTGACTACGTCCCACCTGAGCTCATCACACTGTTCATCTCCAACATTGGAGGACATGCACCGTCATACATCTACAGACTCATGAGTGAACTTTATCACCCAGAGGACCATGAACTTTAATCACTGTATTTAACAAATAAAGAGACGTGAATGTTTTTGCCACGGTGTCTGTGTCTCTCTTGATATGGTGTTATTTTCTGTATCTAAATTCATTCCTGTAACGGAATAAAAATAAGTTTAGTTCCTGAAGAGAATTTCTCAGCAAAGTCATAAAATATGAACAGTTAAGAACAGTGAAGATTGATACAACTGGGAAGAAACTGACTCGGTATAAAATGCAGCAAATCATCAGAACCTGCAGCTAAATGGGGTGGGGGTGGATAGTCCCTCCTATGTCTGTCATAGGTGATGGGGTGGGATGAGATATGATTCACATCTTTTTCATACCAAACAGTGACTCCTCGTGCCCTTTGAATGGGAGCATCATTGTCCTGAAAGAAACTATTACAATAACTTTACAACACTGTCAACATATAAAGATGATCATTAAGAACAACAGTGCCCCTCCCCACATAGGTGACCAGTGGACAAGCAGAGCAGCAAGGTTGCAACTGTTTTTAATGGGAATGTGAAGACAAAGATGGAGTGATGAAGCTGCTGTAATGTGTAAAGTGGTGCCTGAAATAAGGACAAGTTCAGTTTACTTTGGAAGACAGAGATACTGTACCTGACCTCACAAAATGAGTTTTGAACTCCCGGGATTCAGAGTCCAGAGTGCTAACCTGTGGATCCTCCAATGAACAAGGGACACTTCCAAATTGTGTCAGCCGTCCAGACATTGGCGGTTCTAGGGGCGGGACCACAGGGGCATCGACCCCATCTGAAATCTGATTGGCCCCCTGAAGTGCCCCTATCCTGTCATTCATCTGTCCTTTGCCCAAGAGTGACGATCAGATTATAGGTGGATGCAATTCCATGCCGAAACACCAGTAGCGCTAATGAGCCAAATAGGAATATCCAGCGTGAATAAGGCTTACAGAAGAAGAAAAAGACAAGCAAAAGCATTAGAATGACTGAATTTGAGAGACGCACGGTTCAGTTCCCGTCACAAAAACCGAAGAATAATGCTGTTTTAGAGGAGCAAAATGTACAGTGCAGCCATGTGGGTGACTACTTTGTGTGTGTTTGTGAGAGAGAGATGTTTTGAACTGACAGTATTATTGAAAAAGTAAAGCTTTTAAAAAATGAATACAATTATGAAATTTTCTCACATGCTGTGTGTGTTTGAGTGTATTTTGTCTATGTACAGTAAAAATGCATGTAAAATTGGTAAGGAGATTTCACTGTGTAAGCTTTTTTTAATTAAGTGTTTGAATATGGTGTGATGGGTGAAATGTATATACCTTACCAAACAAGGGATTGTCTGCAAGGATGTTGGACAAATACTTGGCCCCTCTATGAATACTATGGCCCTTTGATGGCCTCTTAATCAGAAAAATCTTAGATCTGCCACTGCATCCAGAATAATTTCATCAGTTGATTAGCTGTAGTAAAATTTTAGGATAGTTTCATATATAGATATATTAGCTTTACTAATTGATTAAAATTGTTTTCAATGGCAAAAAGCTTATAATGTCAAGAGAAAGGAGGTAAGTCCTGATTTTACCAGTAATGCCCACATAATAATAAAAGCCCAGTTATGGATTTATCATATTAATATTTCCTGTTATGTTCTTGAGAGTGTGAGACAGAGGCATGCATTAATGATGCCGTTGCACCACTGTGTGGAGAAGTTTACTCAGTATGCTGCAATCTTTGAAGCATAATTATTACAACTGTGGACTACAATGTGATTTCCCTATGTGAGCAGATTTTCTTTATAACTGTTTATAAATGAGATTCTATAAAGATCTGAACTCAGATCAGTCAATCAAAGTCCAAAGTGTTACCCTCCAGATAGCCCCACAGAATGGAAACTCACATATTTGTGTTGTTGTGTTGTCTCTCTTTTGATGTGGTGCCATTTTCTGTACCTACTTCTTTCCTGAAACTGAATGAAACTAACCTTAGCTCCTGAAGAGAATTTCCCAGTAAAGTCTTGGAAAATACTAATTTGTTGGTATCAAACATCGAGACACCTGACAGTGAAGGGAAGGCAGTTAAAAGCAGCTGTCCGTATGAAACGTGACATTTTCTAAATTATTCAAAGCAAGATTGCAGAACAAAGAAATTTTGAATTATTTTAAAAGTTGCTTTTTTGTTTCATGCAGATACCCGCTACACTACTGTAGCCTGTGTGTGTGTGTGTCTTTGTCAGGAAACGTACTTGATAATGAGGGTGAGAAGCTGAAATAATGCCCCCAGGGGGCAACAGGCAGCCATATTCCGTCAAAGGCTGGCCATCCTGGCACAAGCTGAGAACACGACCCCCGGTGCCCAAGAACTGCCCGACGCCAAGCAGAGCCCTCATCCCCACGACCATGTCCTACAGGCTCAGCAAGCCCCAGACGACAAACACACACGTATAGGCCAAGTAAATTCCTATGCTGAGTAATTCACGGGGATAGTTTTCTTAACGATGCATAAGGCAGTAAGAACGATGTGCAATGTGTTTGCTTCCATAAGTAATTCCCTTACATGACCTAAAATGCACAGTTTGGGTGAGGTTGGGATACAGCAATTAAACAATTTCTTGACATAACCTCTGCTAGAACTTCTGAACAGGTGTACAATCTAGCATCTATATACATCTAGCATGTATATAGTTTTTAGCAGAGTTGCCTATGCAGTGAATGCATCTGTTTTAGTGTGTGAGGCCCCTTTGGAACATCCTTTGTCCTGTGTAATGAGTTCTGTGAAGGGCTTTGCATTGTATAAGTTGGGGCTTTTAGAATTTTTGAAGGTGTTAAAACATATTGGCATCCAGAAGTGTTGCTGTGGAAAGATCTCGTGCCCATTTTGCAGTTTAACAATAATTTATAAATTTTTGATAACAATTCATCAGTACAGAGATTTAGAAATTCACTTACCCATATAGGTATTTCTAAGTTCAGTCGATTGAGATTAAACATTTTCTGTATGATATTCCAGAAATATGCTGTTGCTAATTCCATATTTTGATGTAATTTCTTGGAATGAATAAAAGCTTCTGTCTTGAATAGCATGTTCTAGATTGTTTTATGCCTGTATCTTACGATGGAAAATTCTGTAGTTTCTTTCCCTGAAAACACGAAAGAAGTTATTTCTTTATTCTGTACAAACATAAACAGTCTCACCTCGAAACCAAATTTTATGGAACTAGGAGTTTTGTATGGCAACTGCTGTTTACCTGGTCAGGAATCTCAGGAGGAACAAACTGCTTGTTTAATATTTAAGTCACATTCCAGTTTTGTTCATTTGTTATGACATGGACAGTTTAAACCTTTAACTCATCAACGGCCCTCTGAAATCACCTGTGTGGGTGTGAGGGGCATTTCAGCTTCATTTTGAATTTTTCTTTTGCTAATGCATCACATCTTCGCTGATGATGATGACTAGCCTGATGTGATGACATCACCTCAGTCATAGTTAAAAGCTCTGTGAGTGACGCTGCTCCTCGCCGGGTGTGGTGGCGAGGAGTTGGAAGAAGGGTATCATATCGAAGTTTTATCACTTAATGATTCACATGTTTCTGAAGGATCCTATGACAGACTTAATGCTTGGAAGGAAGATTTGTCACTAGAATGATCTAAGGAGGATTGGCAAGAGGCGTGTGCATTGGCCCACACTAGATCTATTTACACACATTTTAAAATGATACAGTATAAATGGTTAATGTGGGTTTATGTAACTGTTCTGGAGGCTGGTTAATCTCCTGGTAAGGATTGGGTAGAAGTCACTGTGGTGCATTCAACTAGAAATGCTCGAGAGGATGTCCAGTCCAATAAGTGGTATATTTAGGATAGCACATGATGATATACAGAGGTATCCAGGGTGTGTGGCTGTATTTGTGTATATGTTTGTGTGTTTGGTTTTGTGTGTGTGTGTGTGTGTGTGTGTGTATGTTTGGTTTTGGGTGTGGTTCTGAAAGATAAACAGATACAGAAAGAATTTCAATATACCTACTAACAGTATTCACATTAGTAAACAACTGCAAAGGGCTACAAGCTATTAGAACACTCACAGTTATTAATACAAGGCAACAGCAACTAGTCCTTTGGTTAGCAGCAGGAATTGCACTAGTGTGCACAGCATATGACACCATAACAGACATTAGATCGTATATGCAATGCATTTACTGTCGCCACATTACTACTAACCATTTGTCCTCTCGGGAATACTGTACTTATAATACTGTTCAAACAACATACATAGTGTAACTAGCAGACATTAATTGCATTGAATATGCAGTTGCGTTCCTACCGCGGCCACTCAGCAGCGCTGTTTCTCGATATGCTCACAGAAATATAATGGCCGCTGTTCACATTAGCAGATAGCTTAACATCAACTAATAATCCTAACAGGCACAGGCAACAACAATATACTCACTGGTATCTGAACACACACTTGTAATCCAGAAAGTTAACACTTAACACCGCTCACATCTCCCATACACTTCCCACTTCTGTTCGCTGTTCTACCCTTCTGGACACACGCCACCCGCAGTGACAGCATCCCCAGGCTTGCACTCTGAATAACTGCACGAGTGAACCATCGGGGGTGCACGCACTGCGCGCGTGATCCAGGGACCACAAGAGGGCTCCTATGAACAGTTTCAGCTAACCCTTCAGTCCATCATAACAGCCGCCCCCAAATTTGACCTGCCAAATTTGCCCTAATCTGAAGGGCTGGAAAGGTCTGGGTCCACATCCGGAAAGGCAGGAAGTGGGATGAGGCGAGCTACTGGTCAGTGGTACTGTTTTCCTTTGACTTCAACTTTAGCGGTCCTAATGCGTCCATCAACTCCAGGGTATACTGTAGACACACGGCCAGGGTCTACCACCATAACAATGTCATTGATCTGTAAGTCGGGAGTGTCTTTCTTCCATTTCGTCCGGGGTTGGAGAGATGGGAGGTAATGCCTGATAAACTGTGTCCAGAACTGATCCGCTAGGATCATCTTTTCCGGCTCAGGAGCCCCGATTCATCATAAACTGCTTGGGGGAGTGCTGGGTCTAGCCGCCCCATCAGCAGAAGATTTGGGGTCACTGGATCCACATCAGCCACATCACTGGACGCATATCCAAGGGGTTTGGAATTTAGCATCCCTTCTACTTCAATCAAGATGGTGCACAACACCTCTTCCTGAACAGCATGAGGTTGTGCTGTTGCATACATTGCTGCCTTTACTGATCTGATTTCCCGCTCCCAAATACCACCGAAATGAGGGGCGCCAGGAGGGTTGAATTTGAAGCCTATCTGATGTGCAGATAACTCCTCCTTCATGGTATGAAACAATCCCTGGAAGGCCTCCCTCAGTTTTCTCTCTCCACCCTTGAAGTTGGTACCTTGATCGGACAATAATTCCGCAGGTTTCCCTCACCTGGCGATGAACCGGCGAAGGACCATTAGGAATGAATCACTGTCCAAACTAGCCAGGAGGTCTATGCGGACAGCCCGGGTCATCAGACACTTGAACAAGATCCCCCATCTTTTCTCTGAGCGTCGACCAATCTTGACATTGAATGGCCCAAAACAATCCACCCCTGTGGAATAAAAGGGGGGCTTGAACAAGTGCAACCACGCTGGTGGGAGGTCCGCCATCTTGGGTACTGCAGGTGAAGCTCTCCACCTTTGACAGTCTGGGCAAGAGTGCTGATGCCGCGTAATGGCCTCGTGTCCATGGAGGATCCAAAACCTCCTACGTACCTCTGCAAACAGGCAGTCAGAACCTGGGTGCCGTAGGTCCCTATCCATATCATGGATGAGGAGTTTGGTGATCTGGTGGGCTGGATCTAAGACCACCGGATGGACCGCCTCAGCCTCCAACTGCTCACCATGATGGAGTCGTCCTCCTACTCTAATCAACTTCGTAAACTGATTGTACTCAGGGGCAAGAGCTAGGAGCCGACAAGCAGAGGCCACAGGTCTACCTGCTGATAAATGAGCATAGTTTTCAGCAAAACTATCTTGCTGTGCCTGTCGTAACAGCTCTACCTCTATCTCCCTGTAGTCTTCAGCAGCCACCCCCCTGACGAGAAAGGGCCACAGACTGCACCATGTCTCTGAAGGAGGAGAATTGATTTGGATCTGGGAGTGTGGGCGTTGTAGGTGCTGTTACATAACTACAGAAAGCAGGTTTTCACAGTTCAACATCCTCTTCTGCACTACCAGCGGTTAGTCTGGTGGGCCAGTGTTCTGGTGGTTATAGCAGGAATGATGGTCTATCTTTCCACCTGCCCTTCCTGGCTATCTCTAGCAGGGTTTTGCCACGTGTGATGTCATCAGCAGGGTTCTGACCAGAATCCACATAACACCAGCTGTGGGCGGCTGTTAACTCATGTATTTCTGCCACCCGCGTGCCCACAAAGACTTTGAACCGGCAGGACTCTGACCGTATCCAGGTAAGCACCATTGTGGAGTCTGTCCAGAGCACCACATCATGGAGGGGGAGGGTAAGCTCCTTCTGTAGTAAATGAGCTAGCTGGGCACCAGTCAACGCCGTGCACAGCTCCGGTGTCAACATGGATTGCTGCTTCTTCGGAGCAACTCTCGATCGTACAGTGAGGATGGATACCTCAGCTTGTCCACACTGGTCTTCAGTGCGAAGATATGCCACGGAGCTGTAGGCTTGCTCCGATGCATCACAAAAAATATGTACTGCTTGAGTACATGTCACCTTGTTCATCTGAGGGCTTGTGTAGCAGCATGGGTAGATGTGTAATCAGGTTTTTTTGTGAAGGAAGACACCTGAAACACTTTAATTAAAAAAGAATAAGACACATGCGCATGTGGGGACCCAAAGTAAGAGTGTGCAATCTCTCCCTCTGAGCCCATGTTCCTGTCTAACCATAACATCTTTATACTACCTCTTATATATATGTAAACATTCTGGGCGCTGTGAGATGGCCTTGTCTTCGGTCTTGTCCAAGCTGGTTTTGCATGACCCAGATTCCTCTCATCAGCAGTGGAGTAATAAAGCACATCTTCTCCCTTATATTTTAATTAGTCATTTAGCAATCTTGTCCAGATTAATATCAGAACATGGTGACGGTGGTGCCGTTTTAACTGTACGTTCTGTGGCCATATCCTCCAGGATAAGATGCACCGACACAGAGAAGTTAGTCTAGCATTATCTATCTGTTGCTCTCAGTCTAGTGTATTATTTAATTGTTTATTATTTGGTTGAACCACTGTTTATTAATTAACTTGCTGGAGTTTACTTTTAAACATTTGTCCTTTATTCATTAAGTAAAAAATAATCCCTAACAGCGCTCCTGTGGGCAGTATTTATGGCAAGTATTTATGAGTGGCAAGACCATCGGAGGCCCAAAGCCAACTCCTGAGGGTCAGTCTCGGACTTGTTCAGCTACAGCTCACTGCTAACTGATCTCAACTCCTTGGGCAGGTGGTTAATAGTCTCTGGAGCATTACTTGCCCACTGACAAAGCTTAAATCCACCCTCAGCCAAGAGTGACTGCAGTTTCTGTATTAGTAGCTGCGCTTCCTACTTGGAAGCCACACTCCGGAGACAGCTGTCCACATAGAAGCATTTCTCCACTGCAACATGCACATCTTCCTGAACATCTATCTGAACGCACACTTGTAATCCAGAAAGTCAACACTTAACACCGCTCACATCTCCCATACACTTCCCACTTCTGTTCGCTGTTCTACCCTTCTGGCCACACCCCTGGCTTGTGCTCTGATTAACTGCACCAGTGAACCATCGGGGGTGCACGCACTGTGCGCATGATCCAGTGACCCTAAGAGGGCTCCTATGCACAGTTTCAGCTAACCCTTCAGTCCTTCATAACAGTAACACCAGTAGATCTCAATAGGTACAAGACAGAGAAATCTGATGTGTGTCCAAAATGTACAGAATACAGTATATATATATATGTATGTTGTTACTTGTTACTCTATTAATATTATTTTATATAATAAAGCTGTACATTTTTTGTAAACTTATTTGCAGCCCAACATTGAAAAAATGAACAATAAATTTGCCTCTAACAATCTACATTTAGCTATTACTGATGCACATCAGGAAATACAAAGATGCTATTAAAAAACTTTAGACCTGCTGTGAGCAGAGCTTTGAGGGATCTTCCAGGAATGGTGATGCCATCGATTGGTCAGTAGGTGGTGCTTTTATACCTGTTGTAGCCTTTACTCTGGAACCTAAACCATTCTAGAGCAGGTTATGTTTGCAGCTTAAATCATTATGGCGATGTAACCTGCAGTAAGAAGAAAACCACCTTTTGTAATACATAAAACCCAGGGTTAAATTAAGTTACCTGACTAAGATGTAGTCCTGCTTGTCTTTATTTATACAAGGCCTCTGTTCTTGTATAAATAAGGACACGTTTGTGCCATTGCTGGATTGTCATAAGTTTTGTCTGTTCTGCTTTTCTGACTTACACTAGCAAGGAGAGAGGCGACTCTGCCAGCCCGAAGTTCATAGTGACATTAGATGGGGTACCAAGCCCGCTAGGTAACATTGCAGAGTGTGACATTGACCTGGATGAGGTGAGGCCACCTGTAAACGTCACTGAGGCAGTCAGCCATGCCCACAGAGAGCCCAAAGTCAGCGTCCTTCAGAGGCTACAGGGAGAGTTCACATCAGAAGGTCTGTGGACTCAGCAGAGTTACTAAAGTGATCAGGAACTTCATTTTTGTGCTGTATTTTAAAACACAGTTACTGTATATTTACTTAGAGAGCTTTAACCTGTTAGTCCTATCATTTTATCTCTTGACAGATGAGATGATGGACACTGTGGCAGAGGAGAATCCCATCCCTTTTAAACAACAAAGGGTCATGGAGCGCTGCAAGTTCTGGCCAGTGTGCAAAAGTGGAGATGAGTGTCTGTACCGTCACCCAACAACACAGTGCCAGTAAGTAGCTGTGTTAAAAACAGGAAGAATCAAGGTTGTGGTATCTTTTTTTTATTATTATTACTTTGTCATTATTCATGATTAAATGTGTTTGTATTTTTTCCCTTAAGGACTTTTCCCAACTGCAAATTTGGGGATAAATGCCTTTTTGTGCATCCAAATTGTAAATACGACGCAAGGTGTACAAAGCCAGACTGTCCCTTCACTCATGTGATCCGCAGAAGCGCGGCTCCTCCTCCTCCTCCTCCACCTAGACCAGGTACACTCTCATAACCTTTTACAATTCAACACTCACCAGCTCAGCCTCTGCTGAGCTTTCCTCTATTCATTTTATACCAAGGCTACACGTTCTATGAGGGTGATAAGCAGCTTAAATGTTTTCCTTCATTGTGGATCCACTGCAGATAGATCTGCAGGTGAAGATAGAAAGTAATTATAACCTGTTTAATGTTAGGTCAAGGATGCATTGATACATTAATTTTTACTTACGTAAAACACATGAATCTTCAACCATTTTAGCTGCATCATGCTTAATAAAGCAGACCTAACCTGAATGATAAAGATCTCAGATCTTTGCCAGGGTAATCAAGATCTATGTCATAGATAATCTGTTTATCAAGTTGGCGTGTGTCGGTAAGGTCTGTGAGTGCCGCGCAAAGTAGATCTTTGTCAAGTGCATTGATCTGTCTCTAACACTCTGTGGGGTCTTGACTCAGATGTCTCACATTTACGTCTATGGAAATCCCAGCGCTTTTTATCTGATTAACCAAGATAAGCTGGGACCTTGCTGTTCTCTTTTAGACTAAAGGTGAAAGTGTGTGTTTGGCTTATCAGAAAGAGGGTACAAAAGTTTAAATGCTCCCTGTGGGAGGATGGTCTTCAGAACTAGGTGACAGTACATCTGGTTACTCTGCCTATTCATCTCTATTCTCCTTGGTGTCAAGCTGATTTGACATCTAAGTCTCCTGGAGTTGCATTTCAGATTTAACAGCAGTCCACATCAGTATTTGAATGCGTCACTGTTGTTTTTTCTTTTTCCTTTTTCTTTTTATGATGTCCATGATGCACATTACCACCAAAAATCCTCTATAGCTCAGAAAATAATACATCATTATTCGTCAACATGATCTATTATTAGTGATTCTCAAAGACATTTAATCTTACACTAAAAATTCTAAAGATGACCAATCAAAAGTCAACTGCTATAAATGACAAATCCATAATAAGTTTGGTAAAAGGTGTGAAGCTGTCATAGTATGTCCTATCTCTCATTCACCCTGACCTCCAGTTACACCCCCATCTGCTTCAGAAATTCAACTGATCATGGACCATTATCCCCAAAGGTTCTGTGTGACAGCGTTATTGTGTAACTGTAAGAGTCCCATGTTTCTAAAGTGTCTTAATCTTCCTAACATGCTCCGCCTTGACGTTGTGTTCACAGCAGTGCAGCCAGTTCAGCCTACCAGCGTCTGTCACTTCTTCCCAAAGTGCAAGAAGGTGAACTGTCCGTTTTATCATCCCAAGGTAAAAACACTGCATCAGGGCAGTTTTACTACAAAACATATTCATTACTTTCAGATTCCCAGGAAATCTGATTTTGCTCTTCTTACAGACGTCCGCTACTACACCTGACTTCAGAGTGCAACACTGCTTCATCGCCTGCAGTCTGTGGACTTTAAGACTCACTGAGCAGTACTTCTTCACTGAATGCAGTGGACTTCAGCTCCAAAGGGAAGCCTTACTGCCTTAAGGTCAGATCCTACCGTTTGAACATTGCATTGTCAGACAATTGATGGACAGCCCCACGATTCTTTAAAGAGACTCAAGTTTAAAGTGGTTTCATAGAGACTTAAAATCTACAAAAAAAAAAAAAAAAGAAGAAAGAAAGAAAATGCCACGCTAGAATGTTATTCCTTATACATTTAACGTTTGTTGCATTGTTATTCCCTTATGACATAATGGTTAATCAGAATTAAAAATGTCATTGCACAGTAAATCACAAATTCAGAACGAGCTGATTACACAGTCTGAACATGACAGGGTAGAGCCCATACAGATGTCGGACGCTGGGCCTGTGTCCACTGAACAGGGTGCAGCTGCGCCAAAAGAGGAGATAAGGAAATCCTCACGTGAGAGACGTTTGACACCAAAGATGCTAGCGTTGACAGAGCAGCAAACAGCTCAAAGAGAGAATAAGTTCTACTCAGCATATGAGAGTTCGAAGGCCCATGTTAGAAATATCCGTGCGAGTCTAAAATATGAATGCTCTGACTGTGACCTATGTGAGATGATGGAATCTCTTGAAAAGCTCGAGGCTATAGCCAAGGTGGAATGTGACAATTTATGAGAAAAATCAACTCCTTCTCAGGAAGTGAAACAAAAGATTGATGACTGCTCTGCAGTGACAGGAGATTTAATACAACTGATGAGAGTATGTCTATCTGAAGTAGGAGAGGACTTTGACTATGCCAAATCTATATATGGATCCACGGCTTCCACACCATCGGTAGCTAGCAGCTATAAACCTGCCTCTGAGACACCAAGCATAGCAGCCAAGAGAGCTGAGATGGCTGCTCAGTTAGTCGCAAAAAAGGTTGAATTTGAAAAGGAGAACCTCATCAGTACACAGCGTCAAGAATTAAAACGACTTGATCAACAAATAAGAAAGTAAATAAGTAAGTAAATTTTTATTTATATAGCACCTCTCAAGACATAGATCACAAAGTGCTTCACAACATTAAAACAAATTATAATTGAAGGGGGAAAAAAAACAAAAAAACAAACGCAAGCCTAAAAAGATGAGTTTTTAGCTGTTTTTTAAAAGACATCACCGAATCTGCAGTTCGTATACACAAGGGGACAGAGTTCCAGAGTCGGGGAGCTACTGTTGCAAAAGCTCTATCTCCCTTAGCTTTCAGCCTTGTATGATGTAAGGCCAGTAGGCCTTTATCACATGACCTCAGAGACCTCATGGGAATGTACGGATGCAAGAGTTCACTGATATAAGTTGGGGCTTGACCATGAAGACTTCTGTATGTTAGGACTAGAATCTTAAACTGGACTCTGAAATGAATGGGGAGCCAGTGTAGCTGAATCAGTAACGGTGTGGCGTGAGAATACTTGGAAGATTTTGTCAGCAGCCTAGCAGCAGCATTCTGAACAACCTGGAGATGCTCCCGGGATTTTTTGCTAAGACAAGTAAATAGAGCATTACAATAATCCAGACGTGAGGAAATGAATGCATGGATAGTAATCTCAAGTTCAGAACGTGACACAATGGGACTTAACTTAGCAAGGTTCCGTAAATGATAGAAACAAGAGTGAACCAGAGATTTGACATGGGTATCTAAAGAGAACGCAGAGTCAAAGGTTACACCGAGGTTCCTAATGGAAGATTTAGCAAATTTGCCAAGAGGACCAAGAGCTTCCATTATTCTTGGTATAAATCTATCAGGGGCACAAATGAGGACTTCAGTGTTTTCATCATTAAGTTGGAGAAAGTTATCAGCCATCCAACTTTTGATAGATTCTAAACAAATAATCAGCAGCTCTAACTTAGAGACATGTTCAGGCTTAAAGGAAATATACAGCTGAATGTCGTAAGCGTAACAGTGATAAGAAATGTCCTCAAAAGTGCTCAGGATATGCTGTAAAGGAAGCAAATACAATAAAAATAATAAGGGCCCCAGGACAGAACCCTGAGGCATACCACAAGCAAGGGAAGCTGGAGAGGACCTGTACCTAGAGGCAGCCGCACAGAAGCAACGTTCAGATAGATATGAAGTGAACCACTCTAAAGCAGACCCAGATACATCCACCCAATGTCTCAGCCTATCGAGCAAGATTTGATGGTTGACAGTATCGAAGGCAGAAGTAAGGTCCAACATCAACAAAACAGAACATTCTCCTGCATCGCTACGCAACAAGATATCACTGGAAACTCTAACAAGAGCTGTTTCTGTGGAATGAAGCCTACAAAAACCGGACTGATATTTGTCGAGGATATTGTGTTTGTCCATGAAGGCCATCAGCTGCTTAGATACAACTTTTTCCAGAATCTTAGCTAGAAAGGGTAATTTTGAAATTGGTCTATAACTGTTGAAAATAGAAGGGTCAAGCTTGGGTTTTTTTTTAAAGTGGGTGAATAACGGAGTTCTTAAAATTAGTGGGTACTTGACCAGAGACCAGTGAGGTATTAATTATTGAAAGCACACAGGGACTGATATGGCAAAAGACATTTTTGAACAGAGAGGTAGGTAGAACGTCAAGTGAGCAAGAAAATGCTTTCATTGAGTTAACTAATTTTTCCAGCTCAATTAAAGAAATAGGAGAAAAGCTTTCTATAACAACAGGCCAAGCTGGAGCAGGTACAGTTAGTGAAGAACTAGATGGGGAAATATTAGATCTTATACTACTGATCTTATCTACCAGAAAAGAAAGAAAAATATTACAATCTTAATTTGAAGAAATTGGAACAACAGGTAGAGCAGGAGTAAGGATATCATTGTGTCAAATAACACCTTTGGATTCCCTCTACTCTTTCTGACCAGGCTTGAGAAGTAGGGCCCCCTTGCATCTTTGATTGCATTATTAAAATAAACTAAACGGTCCTTTAAATGAAGCAAATGAACATGTAAATGAGTTTTCTTCCATAGGCGCTCAACTTTATGACAGTCACGCTTTAAACAGTGAATGCCGTCATTTACCCAGGGTGATGGTTTTGAAGCAGGAGCTAGTCTGGTTTTAACAGGACAAACTTCATCTAAAATGGAATGACAATGACCATTAAAAAGATTTGTTGAGTGATCAACATCATTACAGGGAGATAAAAATAAATTAAACCTGTCAGAGAATTTCTCTGCAGTAGAGGAGTTTAGCATACGAGAAACTACCCGACAGGCAGGGGACAGGGTGACATGGAAAGACAAGTTAAAAAGAATACAATGGTGATCAGAAATAAAAATGTCTTTCGAATAAATAGAATCAATATTTAAACCCAAAGTAAAAACAAGGTCCAGAGTATGTCCTTTAGCATGTGTGGGGCCGGACAAATGCTGAATAAAATTAAAAGAATCCATGACGCTGATAAAACCTCTAGCGAAGAGGTCAGAGTCATCATCAATGTGGATATTAAAATCCCCAACTATGACCAGTCTGGACAACTTTATGGTGGATGATAAGAAGTCACTAAATTCCTTTGAAAACGTGTTACTCGGGGCAGGAGGACGGTACACCACAGCACAGTACAGAGGATCCTTGTTTCCAATTTTAATCAGCTGTAGTTCAAACGAAGAAAAGTGACCGACCTTTGTTGAGCAACAAGAAAACCTGTCATGAAACAACGCAGTGAGACCTCCTCCACGGCCAGACGTCCGAGGATGGCTGATTAAGGAATAGCCATCAGGGCAGAGCTCGATGAGGGAAGAGAAGTCAGAGTCACGCTGCCAGGTTTCAGTAAGGAATAAAAAATCAAATTTTTGGAGAGTTTAAAATCGTTCAGCACGAACGATTTATTAGTCACTGATCGGGCATTAAATAGCGCCATGCTTAGTGGGAGGGAAGTCCAATTTTTAGATGATGTTCAAATTAGAGGATGTAAATACTGAGGGTTTTGACCATGACCCTCATAATTTCCACTCACCGAGGGGACAAAAGGCCAAACAGCAGGGGAGTCTGGAAAAACCCTCCTGAGATAGCAGAGTCTCACACAGCCAGGCCCTGAAAATCCAAACAGGTACTTTGAAGAAAAGTCCTCTTCCCTGGAAATCGACCGAGTACAGGAAACCAAAAACGCTCGGCGTCGCATTCCCGTCAGACCCCACTTCCAGAACAGTCTGAGCTTCACCTGGACACCTGCTCATCTTCCTCTCCTCCTCCGAGGTTTGCGAGTCCCATGAAGGCAAAATTAGGGACGCCGGACGAAGCTTCCATTCCCGGGAATATAGGATGAAAACTGCCGTCACTGGGAGATAAGGTATCTTTAGCCATCATTGAGGATCGGATAGACAACAGTGTCTGGCGATCATAAACCAAGGCAGGCAGAACATCGGTGATACAGAGTGAAAACAGCAGAGAAAAACAGCACTATCACAGAGCGGAACAAACTGCGACCGGCAGCGGCAAAGCCAAACACAGGCGCCATCTTACCGGAAGTGACAGGTCCTGCCGGTGGCGGCAGAGATGAAGCAGGGATGTTGAGGTTATGGAAGCCAAGCTTAAAGTATACACTGAAGAAGAGTCGAAAGAAAATGGTCAAAGATGCAGCGCTGCACGCAGCAGTTTGATGGATTCTCATCCCTCAGGTTCCTACAGTGGAGATCAAAGAGCTCCAAAAAAATGAAACATCCCTACTGCAAGCTCTGAGTGATTCAGCCATGCTCACTAGACTCCCAATTCCAGAACCTGGTATATTCTCTGGCGAACCGTTAAAGTTCTTACAGTGGAGCGCTGAGCTTTAAGGCTCTAATAGATCGACGCTGCCCCAGTGCTGCAGAGAAGCTGTTCTACATGCAAAAATATGTTGCTGGGGAGACAAAGTCAGTTCTGGATGGGATCTTCTACAGAAAGAGGCCTATCAGCAAGCATGAATGTCAGATATGGCCACTCCTTTGTAGTACAACGCGCAAACAGAGAGAAGCTCAATGGGTGGCCTAAGATAGGAGCAAAGGAGTACATAAAGCTGAGAGAATTCAGTGATTCAGACATCTCACATTTACATCTATGGAAATCCCAGCGCTTTTTATCTGATTAACCAAGATAAGCTGGGACCTTGCTGTTCTCTTTTAGACTAAAGGTGAAAGTGTGTGTTTGGCTTATCAGAAAGAGGGTACAAAAGTTTAAGTGCTGCCTGTGGGAGGATGGTCTTCAGAACTAGGTGACAGTACATCTGGTTACTCTGCCTATTCATCTCTATTCTCCTTGGTGTCAAGCTGATTTGACATCTCAGTCTCCTGGAGTTGCATTTCAGATTTAACAGCAGTCCACATCAGTATTTGAATGCGTCACTGTTGTTTTTTCTTTTTCCTTTTTCTTTTTTATGATGTCCATGATGCACATTACCACCAAAAATCCTCTATAGCTCAGAAAATAATACATCATTATTCATCAACGTGATTTATTATTAGTGATTCTCAAAGACATTTAATCTTACACTAAAAATTCTAAAGATGACCAATCAAAAGTCAACTGCTATAAATGATAAATCCATAATAAGTTTGGTAAAAGGTGTGAAGATGTCTGAAAGCCTTGTCGCTTCGCGGCGCTGTGTAGACGACCTACATGTACCTTCTACCACCCGACCAAATCTGTGCCCCCGAGGCACGCCCTCAAGTGGACAAAAGAACAGAGCAGGTGAACAGATGGGGCTAATGCCAACTCATATAATATTGAATTGTTGGATAATAGTATCACATGCCCGACAAAAGATGCTTCCAGTTAAAACCATAATGTAGTATTGTGTGTTTAATATGATACTGTAAGAATGCCAACATATGTTTGCGCTCAATAAACTCTGTTTTCTCTCTCTCGCAGCTAATAAAGTCCAGAGATTCTGGCAGAAGCCTGATGGTCATTATTTCATTCACCTAATTTTTCTTTTCATTTTAATGTATTGTTTGGAGTGGTTTATTTTAGAAAATTGTATTATAAGTTTAAGGGTCAAGTTTTTCTGGGTCATAACCCCAAAATAATAAATACTTCACAATAATTTAAAGACCTCTTTCTCGTCCTCATTTTGCTCGTGTTCTTCATGTGTTTAGTGGGACGATGACATGATCAGTTTTTAACTGAAGGTAGGGTAAGTCAGGAAGGATGATTGGTCATTGAAGCTTTTGGTTTTCTAAAAGATGAAATACAAGTAATGCAGTAGCTTACACTGAAAAATTGAAAAACACTAACATATCTGACCTATTATCAAAATTCTGTGCAAGTGACTATTTATGAAGTCAGCATTTTTTTTAATACAAGCATCCAGTCAGACCAATGACTGTAAAATACACTGCTCAAAAAATTAAGGGAACACTCTGAAAACATCAAATCTTAATGGGGGGGGGGATCATGCTGAATATCTATACTTATATGGACTGGGTAATGTGTTACAGTAGGAATGAAAGGATGCCACATGGTTTGATGGAAATGAAAATGATCAACCTACATAGGGCTGAATTCAAAGACACCCTGAAAAACTGATCAAATGATGCTGTAGGCTAGTCCATTTTGCCGAAGTTTCATTGCAGCAACTCAAAATGGTGCTCAGTAGTTTGTATGGCCCCCACGTCTTTGTATGCATGCCTGACAACAGCAGGGCATGCTCCTAATGAGATGATGGATGATGTCCTGAGGGATCTCATCCCAGATCTGGACCAGGGCATCACTGAGCTCCAGAACAATCTGAGGTGCAACCTGGGGGTGTCGGATAGACCGAAACATAATGTCCCAGAGATGTTCGATTGGATTTAGCGTGGGAGCCAGTCAATGGTATCAATTCCTTCATCATACAGGAACTGCCTCCATGCTCTCATCACATGAGGCCACACATCGTCGTGCACCAGGAGGAGCCCACAGCCCGCTGCACCAGCGTAGGGTCTGACAATGAGTCCAAGGACTTCATCCCAATACATAATCGGTGCCATTGTCTAGCATGTAGAGCTCTGTGTGTCCCTCCATGGATATACCACCCCAGACCATCACTGACCCACCACCAAATTATTAATGCTGAACAATATTACAGGCAGTATAACATTCACCACGGCTTCTCCCGACACTTTCACGTCTGTCACATGTGCTCAGGGTGGACCTGCTCTCATCTGTGAAAAGCAAAGGGCACCAGTGGTGGACCTGCCAATTCTGGTATTTTATTATATATATATATATACACAAGAGTGTAAGAAAGTGACCTCTGGACTTGAGAGCTGCGTAACCCACATGAGGTGCAAGAAAGCTGTTGATGATATCAGGGGATTTTGTCGGAACAAGACAAACAGTAAGACTCTCCTGATGTGACAACACATCTTCTAAATGTTTGAATGCACAGAAAATACTTATTGTCAGAAGTGGGATTCGAACCCACGCCTCCAGAGGAGACTGCGACCTGAACGCAGCGCCTTAGACCGCTCGGCCATCCTGACACCATATTTTAAGTATGTCGACTTCAAGTCCAGATATGATTATACACAGGCCGCATACAGGTGTGGGTATGTAGACCTGTACGCTAACCCGTTCCCGCGTTGCCAATAACACACTGATCAATGATCAAGTGATAAAACGTCAGCACTTTTTACAGCTAAGCTGCCCGACCCCCCAAAATGACCAAACGATAAGTGGAAAACAACACACAAACGGGTGGGAGGCAGAGGACCTGATCTCTGACATCAGAGGTAAACCATGTGTCTCTTTTCCTCGCCTGCGACGTGCGGGGAAAACAGCAGATTGGTGGGACGGATACGGGAGAAGACGCAGAGGGAGACCTGCTCAGGTGAGCTGACGGTGCATCACTGCGTCACACACCAGGAAACGCAGCGGTCCTGAAGACAGAAGGCAACATAAGCACCGAAATACAGACAGTAAGAGGCAAAGGTTTAATCACCGGCAGTTTCGGTCTTTTCTGGAGGAGTTAGCTTCTGATCTGTCAGTTCATAGAAAGTAAAGGGAAAGACTCAGCGGGGCTCCCGGATGAAATGTGTCTGTGTGAGCATCGTAAACTTGCATCTTCAGGGACGGAACCGTACATATGTATGACGCAGTGAAAGCTTTCAAGTCAAGTTGCACCTGCGGGAGGCGCAGATGCAGCAAGGGAATATATGCCACTTATTTCTATGTTGCCAAAAAATAGATAAATAACTAAAAAATCAAACCAGGTCTCCACCGCTGTGTTTGCAGCTGCGCCTTTTGCTGATAAACTGAACACACTTTGCAGTTTACGCAGCGTTCTTCTGACGTTGCCGCGCAGAAATTCACATTACAGTTTTTACCGGAAAAATTTGCAAATTTTCATCAGCTTGATATTTTCTCATTTTCCCTAATGGGTTTTTTGGAGAAATATATGATGATGTTGCTGGTGCTGTCCTGCAGGTGGAGGTGGTGCAGAGCAGCACGTTTGTGAGTGTTTTGGAATAAAAATATGAAGACAAAGATGAGGCTTCCGTGTGATGCAGAGACAGGTATGTTGATGGTGTATATTGTGTGAATAGGTTAAAAAGACTGGGTCTCGCTGTGTTGCTCAGGCTGCACTGCAGTGTCTAGTCACTTGTTGCTCATCTGAGTGAATTATTCGCTGCTGGAATAGCGTCACCAGTGGTTCCATGGTGTAATGGTTAGCACTCTGGACTCTGAATCCAGCGATCCGAGTTCAAATCTCGGTGGGACCTGACTTTTGAGGAGGGCCAAACCTCCCAAACTAAGCCGATGAGGGGGAGAAAGGCTCCCTACACCAGCAAAGTTTCCGAACAGTGGTATTTTAATACAAAAACATCAAAGAGAGTTGCCCTTGCACAAAAATAAACCATAGCGCCAACAAAACCCATCAACTCCTTTCACTGTATTTCTGTCAGTGCATAAAGAATATAGTGAGTTTATTTTTTGTTTTTTTCCTTTGAAAAAGACAAACACCACTCTATACATGCTGTGTTTGTCTTTGCAGTGAAAAACACACACACACGGTCTTGATATAAAAGAAAAAAATCACACAGGCATTTCTTTCTCACGTTCGGTTATTAAAAACCGTGATTCTGTTTTCTTACAATACTTTTTTTTTAAATCAGCTTTTAACTGCATCACATATTGGCTGATGATCACTAGCCAGGTGTGATGACGTCACCTCAGTCCTAGTTAAAAGTTAAAAGTCCTAGGTCGTTTAAGGAGGGGTGCACCGGAGCAGGTCAAAGCCCCCGTGCCGCTCAGTACCGGGAACGCGCCTGTGAATAGACGCTGCAGTGTAGCCTCTCTTTTTAACCTACTCACATGGGGAGTTCTGTGGAATTATGAAATTCAACATGTCATTTTGGAGTGTCAGGATGGCCGAGCGGTCTAAGGCGCTGCGTTCAGGTCGCAGTCTCCTCTGGAGGCGTGGGTTCGAATCCCACTTCTGACAATAAGTATTTTCTGTGCATTCAAACATTTAGAAGATGTGTTTTCACATCAAGAGAGTCTTCCTGTTTCTGTTGTTCCAACAAAATCCCCTCGAGGGCTGATGTCATCAACAGCTTTCATGCACCTCAAGTGTGAAATGGTTACGCAGCCCTCAAGTCTCTTACACACATCTCATCTCTACACTTATGTGGATTTTGTTATGATCAACACTGTAATGCCCTCCGGGATAATTCTAGCACAACCCAATAGACCAAGGGGATTACTGACGTACAACTAAGGGTATTTCAGCTGTCTCTGTTTGGACATGTTGCATCAACACTGATGGGCCGAAATCTGAATTTGTGGAGTCAAAAATCATCTCAGTAGTGGGATCGCACCTGCGAATAGACACCGCAGTGCAGCCTGAGCAACACAGCGAGACCCAGTCTTTTTTAAATCTTACTCATACAACACACTATACCACATTATACCTGTCTCTGCATCACACAGCAGTTTCATCACCCCTTCTCTATCTTTTTGCTTACATCACTTGAAAACTGCAAAAACAAATGGAAATGTGTGGAAGATATTTTGCTCTCACAGTCCACTGTCCTAGTGTGTGGTGAGCGCACTGATCCCCATCTGAACCTGGAGAGAATGTCTCTCCTTTTTGTCTCCTGCTGTGCCTCTGCAATCAAAGATCGATATTTTTACACTTCTAAAACTGTGGCTACATTTCTCTTTGAACGTAATATCCATGTATGGTTGTAATTGTGCATCATTTGCTTATCCTTAACTTTGTTCTGTAGCCTGGAAAGGTGTACCAGTGTGTTAAGATGACCGTAGTGGCTGAATTAAAATAGGAGGCTTGAAGCAGAGGTGACGTGCTGACCCACAGGCGTGTTATTCACCAACTTTTATCATACCACAAAAACATAACAAAAATAAAACAAACACAATGGTGGGCAGGGTTCCAACAACAGTCTGAGCTTAACTGGCAGCCTTTTATAGACTGCTGCTAATTCACCACGAGAGCCTAACCATTCTCTGGGGTACACAATAAAAACTACACTAACAAACTAAACACACAACTTAACTAATCAACTTTATTAACATCATACTACACCATACTACAAAACACAAAATCTATTAAATAAAATACTTCTCCAATAGACCCACAATGCAAAATATACAACTAAATTGGTAATTCCTTATTCAATCCCCTTTTCAATTCCTTGGTATAACCTGGAACCTTTAAAAGGCTCTAAAAGGTTCTTTACACAGTGGTTAGATTTTTTAAAACTTAAGGTTAATTTTAAAAAAAATAGTGGGAGCTCTCCAAACCTCCACTGCTTTTTTTTTTTTTTTTCTTTGGTAGGCTGCCATGATGTAGTATTTACAGTATTTACAGTCATATTTAGGTTCCATGGTGTAATGGTGAGCACTCCGGAATCTAAATCCAGTGATCCCAGTTGGAACTGTGTCATGCTGTATTGCTCAGGCTGCACTACAGATGCATGATCCCACTACTAAGCATTACAGAGGACCTGGTGGTCCTGGGCTCCCACAGGAGCACTGTATCAATGCCAAACTTGGGCCAGCCTCAGCCTCCTGGTAACCTGGATTACAGGCACACGCCACAGCACCTGGAAAGAAGCATCCTCACTCAGAACTTTTAACTGGAAATTCCAGCAAAGGAGCAATGCACTGATTAAAAAAAAAACCTCACAGCGTTCAGTTCATTCATTTGTTTGTGTGATGATCTCACCAAGGGGCCATGTTTCCAACAAATGCATCAAAAGCAAAATATTCAAAATGAAACTGAAAGGCCCCTCACATCCACACTGGTTTCAGAGGCTCTCCGCACTTTTAAGTTAAAGGTTTATAAACTGGAATAGAACAAGCAGTTTATTCCTCCTGGGTTAGAAAAAGATCAAATATGTCTTATTTCGGTGGGACTTGTGAGGTCAAGAGTGATGCTTCTGTCCTCAAAAGCAAGTTGAATGTGTCCTGTGAGTTTTTGACTGGAAAAGGAAAAAAGCAGGGCTGATGAAGCTGCTGTGTGAAATACAGACAGGTATAATGATGGTGTGTGTTGTATGAATATCTCTGACAGTTTGTGAGGCACATCACAAAGACTGATGTTATTAACGTCTGCTTATGATAACATTTTTGAAAGAAAACATGCAAAAAGGGTTGTCTATGGGGTTTTAGATGCTGTTAATCATATTGGTATATTTGTGTCTTTAAAATAGGACTCGTCCTCTGCGGACAGCTACCTCCTGATAAACCTTGTTGCAATTAAGTAATCCTTTTAGTTCGTGTTTCCTCATTTGAACTAGTGCTGCCCTTTGAGTTTGTCTCCACCTGTGGGGCAGCAGAAGTATTTAGAGTGAAAGATGTAGTTGCAGCTGTCCTGCAGGTGGAGGTGGTGCAGGACAAGCAGAGCAGCAGGTTTGTGAGTATTTTGGACTGAAAATATGAAGACAAAGAAGGGCTGATGAGACTGCTGTCTGATGCAGAGACATGGTGTGTGCTGTGTGAGTGGGTTAAAAAGACTGGGTCTCGCTGTGTTGCTCAGGCTGCACTGCAGCGTCTATTCACAGGCGCGTTCCCACTGCTGAGCGGCACGGGGGCTTTGACCTGCTCCGTTGCCGACCTGGGCCGGTGCACCCCTCCTTAGACGACCTGGTAGTCCCGGGCTCCCCCAGGAGCACCATATCGATGCCGAACTTAGTGCGGACACCCGATCGACATAGCCCACCGCAGCTCAGAGCTCCTGAGCGCAGACGATCCGCCAGCCTCAGCCTCCCGGTAGCTTGGATTACAGGCGCGCGCCACCGCACCCGGCGAGGAGCAGCCTCGCTAACAGAGCTTTTAACTAGGACTGAGGTGACGTCATCACACCAGGCTAGTGCCCATAACCAGCCAAGATGCAACGCAGTCATTCCCGTTCGTGTTAGGTGCTGGTCATAAAATTAGAATATCATGAAAAAGTTGATTTATTTCAGTAATTCCATTCAAAAAGTGAAACTTGTATATTATATTCATTCATTACACACAGACTGATATATTTCAAATGTTTATTTCTTTTAAGTTTGATGATTATAACTGACAACTAATGAAAACCCCAAAGTCAGTATCTCAGAAAATTAGACTATTACTTAAGATTAATACAAAAAAAGGATTTTTAGAAATGTTGGCCAACTGAAAAGTATGAACATGAGAAGTATGAGCATGTACAGCACTCAGTACTTAGTTGGGGCTCCTTTTGCCTGGATTACTGCAGCAATGCGGCGTGGCATGGAGTCCATCAGTCTGTGGCACTGTTCAGGTGTTATGAGAGTTGCTCTGATAGTGGCCTTCAGCTCTTCTGAATTGACCAACAGCAGCAGATGACATGGCACCCCAAACCATCACTGACTGTGGAAACTTTACTCTGGACCTCAAGCAACATGGATTCTGTGCCTCTCCTCTCTTCCTCCAGACTCTGGGACCTTGATTTCCAAAGGAAATGCAAAATTGACTTTGATCAGAGAACATAACTTTGGAGCACTCAGCAGCAGTCCAGTCCTTTTTGTATTTAGCCCAGGCGAGACGCTTCTGACGCCGTCTCTTGTTCAAGAGTGGCTTGACACGAGGACTGTGACAGCTGAAACCCATGTCTGCATATGTCTGTGTGTGGTGGTTCTTGAAGCACTGACTCCAGCTGCAGTCCACTCTTTGTGAATCTCCCCCACATTTTTGAATGGCTTTTGTTTCACAATCCTCTCCAGGGTGCGGTTATCCCTATTGCTTGTACACTTTTTCCTACCACATCGTTTCCTTCCCTTCGCCTCTCTATTAATGTGCTTGGACACAGAGCTCTGTGAACAGCCAGCCTCTTTAGCAATGACCTTTTGTGTCTTGCCCTCCTTGTGCGAGGTGTCAGTGGTCATCTTTTGAACAACTGTCAAGTCAGCAGTCTTCCCCATGATTGTGTAGCCTCGAGAACTAGACTGAGAGACCATTTAAAGGCCTTTGTAGGTGTTTTGAGTTAATTAGCTGATTAGAATGTGGCACCAGGTGTCTTCAATATTGAACCTTTTCACAATAGATACTGAATTTGGGGTTTCCGTTAGTTGTCAATTATAATCATAAAATTAAAAGAAATAAACATTTGAAATATATCAGTCTGTGTGTAATGAATGAATATAATATACAATATACTTTCTGAATGGAATTACTGAAATAATTAAACTTTTTCATGATATTCTAATTTTATGACCAGCACCTAGAGAGAGAGATAGGATGTAACTGTAATATTTAACCACAAGGTGTCCCAGCCTACTTGATAAAACATAGTATACAGTAGAAAAGCTTTCCAAATAAAAATACCCTGATTTTTGTATATGCCTTCCTGTCTGTGAAGTAAAACATTGTGTGGAAAGTGGATGAATGTGAATGCTTGGGATGAGGGTCAGAGGAGTATGTAAAGGGTTTTGGCACCCCACTAGGGTCTAGCAGAGAGAGTGCATTGTTCTCTGACCTAAATTTCATGACATGGGACTGCAGGAAAAAAAAAAAAAGGTCAGAGTGAATGGGAGGCAGCAGCAATGTCTTCACTCTCCACTGCCCCCCACACACTGGTCAGACCATGACATCATCCAACTGTCAAACACTATTTTGGGAAAGTGTGTTTTAGGAAAGATGTTAGCCAATGAGCATATCTGATCTCGTTTACCAAAACTTTACCAAGACACGCATACACTGATAAGTTAATGACAGATGATGCGAAAAATGAAACGGTCAAGAACAACAGAACTTCTTGTACTGTAAAATGTGAAGCTATCTTTCAAAGCAATCACTGTACATGCAGCATACACGGAGAAGAAGACATGTAATAAATGAGGCACCATGCTTTCAGATACACAGTCAAGGTCACATTAAGGCCACACATGAGACACAAGCCTAAAAGTAAATCTTCTTCTGAGTTCACACTATTTCACTATATAGTATTTATTTCCTCACCTGTCCAGCTATAGTCAGTTCTCCATTCACCTGATTTTCACCTGTCACTACGCCTGGCCCCATTCCACCACAACCCAGCCACTTACTATGTATTTCTATCTACCACATAAGCCTTTTCATGGAAGACAATTTGACAAGTCACAGTAAGAAAACCAGATGTGTATCTTTAAAGGTCAAATTCCATTGAGATGCACTGACTTTAGGGCCAAGCTAAGATACAAGTGGGGTTCACAACACTCTTAACACAAACAGAAAAGAGGCATTAAAATGCTCTCTTTGTCCAGCAAGCTCATCAGCATCTAAAACACATCCAGCAGCATCATCACATTTATGGGGGTGTCTTGGCAAGACTCCACTTGTCATTTCTCTGTGCCTGTTAGCTCGTCTCGGTGCATGGAGGAGGCAGTGGAGGGAAAATATAAATCCCACTCTCTCTTTTTTTTCTATCACACTGGCTCCATTCTTCACAGGGCTTTGATGAGACAGGGGAGCAAACCTGGGTGGAGTCTGGAGATTTATGGCTGACAGAAGTGTGCAGGCCATTAGATCCCGGTGTCCTTCTAATGAACAATCACACCAAGGGATACAGTATCTTTGGAGCTCATCGATCAAGACTCATGCTTACAGATGTGTAAGCTGTAGTCTGACTGGATGGCACCAAAGGACAACAAAATTCATCTTTATTTTCTAATCAGAACACATGCTCCATCATGTGGTGTTGTGTATCTGACTTCAGACCTCACGCTGTGGGGTTATAGTTTTAGGTTTCATGTGTTTTTCTCACTCATAGCTGAAATGCAACAGATTAAACACAGTCAAGTAGCAAGTAATAGAGCAGTTTAGGCTGTGCCAAACTGATAATACCAACAGAACTATCCCTGCAGAACTCTAACCTCAAACCCCCAACAAACACATCATCATTATTCCTTTACCCCCACCTCCACCCAGCCCCCCTGGGTATTGATGTGCAGGCGGCAGCCCCAGCTGCTGGTGATGCAGAACCTTCCCTGTGTTGTCATCAGTATTGTGGCGTCTCATGGGAGAGCAGAGCTGAGTGCTGTAATTAGCGGGGAATGAGGCCAGCAGCAGTAAGAGCATTTGTGTGGGGCCACCAGAGTCCCCCGGGGACTCTGAGACGCGTGGCTAACCTGTGGTGCACTACCTGTGGCTCTGAGGGCTGATTTGTTATACATACACTACTGTGCAAAAGTCTTGAGCCACCAATAATTTCTGTATCATCTCTGTTCCAAGGAGCCAGACTTTTTTGTAATTTTTAAAAAGTGGTTTAGAGCAGTAGTTCTCCGGACTTTCTTAAGGTCTTTCAAAAGTTTTCTTTGGACATTGGCTGCTTTTTCACTCATTTTCAGTCCAGTCCAGATAATTGTTTTGGGTTTTTTTTGTTTTGTTTTGTTTTTTGGTTAAGCTACTTAATTCTGATCTATGACTGATTAAGGTACAAAAAAGGCCCATACCTCAAGAGAAGAACCAGTGGTGTGTCTACACAGAACACAAAAATTCCAATTGGCCCTTCAGTTGATCCATCTACTGTTCACTGAAGCCTCATCAGAAATGGTCTCAGTGAACAGCAGCTGGACTTCCAGCCATCAGCCAAAGAAGAGCTTTGAATGTCCTTCACATTAAGGTTCATTTTTATTGTCACTGCATATGCAACCATACACAGTGAGTTTGGGGTAAATCTCAAGAAGCCTGGAGAACTATTCCTGAAGACTTCTTAAAGAAATGACAAGAAAGCTGCCTCAGAGTTCAGGCTGTGCTGCAGAATGAAGGTGGTCAAACCAGTTATTGACTTTCAAGCTTGTTAGAATCATAAAAAGTCTTTTTCTGTGTTATATATTGTATCTCCATGCATGTTTGCACATGTTTCAATAAATCGCTGCACATATTTCCCATTTTACACAATACTGTAAAGCAAGTATGTTTTTTGGCATGTCATGTGTAGTAAAATCAGGCATATTAGCAAGGCTTCAGATACACTTGAAGGGTATTAATGTTAAAATAATATCTGTGATTTACCTATAATAACAAACTGTCTGCTATCACAAAGGCTTTTGTATGGTAAAAAAAAAAACAAAACAAAAAACACAAGGACACCACCACACAAAAACCACCTTGCAAAGACTGTAAGGTGTGCAATCAGTGCAGCAAGAGCAGAATCAGCAAGATATGGATAAATATCCCCATGCAAAATCATAAATTTAGAGAAATAAACAGAAAAAATATTCATCTTTGGATTTTGTACTTAAACTTCCAAGATATCACTCTGAGCTAAATAATAATAGATCACTAAAAAAGTAATCTTTAGCCCTAAGTGCATGAAAAAGTCATTAAAAACAGTTTTCATTCTATATAAAATGTATTTACAAGAAATATCATGCATTCTCAGTTGTATTTTAATAGTAGATACATTTTCTACCTGTAAAAAAATATAACCAATCAAACCATGTGTGATGCATGCTTGTCAATCAGACTTAAACAGGTAAGCCCAAGGTGTTTTTACATTAACATGAATTGCCTAATAAATCCAAATTGTTTTAAATATAAAAAACTTTATTTAAAACACACTGGGTTTACTTTTTTAACTTATGTTTGACTGAAGTATGCATCAGGTTTATTTCTTTGTTTTTGCAAGAACTGTGTAATCCAAATTGAAATGTTATGGATTTATATCCTGTTAAAGTTCATGAAAAACCTTTAACAGAATTCTTTTTCAGCATCTTCCCAGATTTGTTTGTTTTGTTCTTCCCGGGAAAATCAGAGCTGACCAAATGTCTTATTATCTTTTCACAGTTAGCATGCACTTTAAATGACTCTGTGTGTGTGTGTGTGTGTGTGTGTGTGTGTGTGTGTGTGTGTGTGTGTGTGCGCATGTGTGTTTGTGTGTGTGTGTGTGTGTGTGTGTCATACAGCCCCGGTCTCTGTGTCTGCGTGCGCTGGTGTGTGCAGGTGTGTGACGGCTGCTTATGCTCCATCTGCGTCTGCTGCTGATGAGTAAAGCCATGAAATAGATCCAGCTGGAGATGTGCAGAGGAGACCGCGGCCTCCTGGGAAATCATCCACACTTCCACCAGCACCATTTTGTCCACTTCCTTAGCACCCCAGAGAGCTATCAATAAGTGGGTAATTGAATTTTAAGCACAAACACTGCTGTCAAATTAGTGTTGGTGTGTGCGTGTGCGTGTGTGTGTGTGTGTGTGTGTGTGTCTGATGGGCGGATGTTTAGCTGTGTGAACATGGTGATGCTCTCTGTGGGCTTTGCACAGAGAGGATGAATGTTTAATCCATTAAATAACAATTACAGCCTGAAATGGTCCAGAGTGGCTGGTGGAAGGAGGGAGTGAGGAAACACCCAGACTGCTCACAAGCCTCTAAACAGCATGCATCCATTAAATGTGATTATTGACACACACACACACACACACACACACACACATGCAGACAAAATGAAGATGTAAGACTAGTAACATGTGCATAGATTCCCTGTAATGCTTTCAAGTTAATACAAATGTGTCTTATGTTAACACTGAGGTGATTTCTGGGCTGTTTAGTCAACTCAAGCTTAAGGGAATTTATAAATGCTCTGCACCTAAAGATGGCATTTTAATGTTTATTACTGTGTTTGATTTTAATATATTTAGTACAGTTAATGCTGGTGACTACTTTAACATAACCTAAAAGGAAAAAAGGAATACTTCAAGCCTAAGAGGACATGCCAAAGCTCATACCTTTGGAAGTTTTCTCCACCTGTAAAAGAAAAATAGAAAAGTATTAGAGACCTCACATCAAAATGTGTAATTAGAATGCAAGAATGGAGGTTGGGCTCCTCTATAATACAGCTTGTAGCCTTTATAATACTAAATATTGTAATACAGAGAACTATTGTTTCTCCTTTCCTCCAAAATACCCCTAATTAAGAGCATACTTACAGTATAATTAATTACTCTGAGTCCTAAATCCAAATAAATTTCATGGTAAATGGAGGGAAATTAAACCTTAAGTTTGTGGTCTCATAAGAAGTTCTACCAAAATAAATGACAATGGTATGACCAGTTCAATTCTAAAAGCACAGCTTCTGACTCTGCAGCCTTCCAGCTTATTTAATTCATTGACCTCAGTGGCCACTTGCAAACACACAATGCACTGACCTTAAATTCAGTTATGGTGTTGTTGGTATTTTATTTAATCATGTGAAACGCTGGCATAACACAGTTTTTCTTTTTAATAAATAAAAAAATTTAAATGGGTGAACAGATGTTTGAGGAAATTACATTTCCACTCCAACTGTAAAGAAAATATTCAGTCTGCATGGCAAAATAATATTCTGGAGTCGGTGGCTTCGAGATAGAAAACAGCAGCCTGTTAATTAATAGTCATTCACGTGAATCAGCAGCCTAACAGGAGAAGGTGGAGAAGATGATCCAAAAGTGTGACCTACTCAGCTAAATATTTTATTTATTTCACGTTTGAGAAGCTAAAAGAAAAATCTATAATTGATATGAAGAAAAGATTGAATCACAATCAACTATAAAAGCATGCACGGCATAAAAAAACACCTCAAATATTATATTGCCAGCTGCAGCTTTGTTGAATGGGCAGAAGAAAAAGTCTTCTCAGTAAAGCTTGTGTTGAAGAGCTAAGTGACTATAAAACTGTGTTCTATAGTATTTGTCTTCGTAAATCTTTGAATGGGCTACAAATAAGGAAATCTGATAATTTTCCATCTATTTGTTTTGCACTTATAGCATATCTAAGCTAACAAAAAAAGATATTTAGGCAAGTATTGTCTGATCCCACTAGCAGAAAGGCTGACCTACCCTGACCTTTACCCTGAACAGACAAACACCACTCACACTCCCAGCTCGATGAACACAGTTTGTCAGTGCGATCGTTAAGTTGCACTCGTGATCCAAAATAAGTTTGCTAGCTGTGGATTTCTCATGCTGCACACACAATGGCCTGTGTATGGGAGCTGCCTGGTGGCATTGCTTAATTAGGCGAACAGTTGATTCATTTGCACTAATTGACAGCTAATTAAAGGAGTGAGGGCACATCAAACTGATGTCCCTCTGAGCTGGGCCTTGACTGCAGGGGATCATAGGGAGAGGGAATTATGAAATATTGAATCTCCTGAGAACCACCTGCCATTAAAAGTGGCTTTAAACATATGGACCAGCCTGTCTGTCTGTGTGTGGTTAAGTAGGCTCATCCTACAGTGCTGAAATGCAGCCTGTAGAGCCCAGCTGCTTGTGAGCCAAGGCTTCATTAACTGATAGAAGTAGAAAAAAAGAGAGTGAATAAGACATATGGTTGAAGTAAAATGCTTTATAATCAACAAACAGGAAACATTTACAAGCAAATGCCAGGCAGAAACTTAATGCTGTGTTCAAACAGTAACATTAGCAGTAAAAATGGCACTATCTGACCACCAAACTATCAAACAGAGCTCTGGAAACAGAAAAAAATTTGTTTCACCAGAATCAACCATAGATTTTAAATTTAAATTTGACTAATCAATATTTGTATGCAACAATGGATCAAAAGACCATTCCTGGAAGATATTGCTCATAAAGACAAACCATAGACTGTATATAAATGATGGAATGAAAGGAGAGGATCAAAAGCCACACTCTAAACCATCATCTGTTTTCTCTAAATTGGGTCGTGATTTATAAAATAAATGCTATGATCTATCAAATATGATTTAAAACTAGACACCGAGGGCAAAAGGTCATTTGAAAGGAAGAAAGAAAGCTTCTTTTCTCTAAAACCAATATGGCAGCACAGCTTAGGCTTGCAAAGTTGTATCTGAAAAAAATCCCAAGACTTCTGAAACAACGTCCTTTGGACAGACAAGACCAAAGTGGAGATGTTTGGCCATAGCGCATAGTGTCCACATTTGGTGAAAACCAAACACAGCATATCAGCACAAACTGCATACCAACTGTCAAGCACAGTGGTGGAGGGGTGATGATTTGTGTTGAGAACATTATAGTCATAAGAATACCAAAGTATTCTAGAGTCAAATGTGAGGCCATCTCTCCATTGGGTTAAACCTGGATAAATTTGGGTCAAGCAACGGGACACTGATCCCAAGCACAGCAGCAAATCATCAACAGAATGACTAAAAAAAGAAAAGAATCAAAGTGTTGCAATGGCCCAGACCTCAACTTCACTCAAATGCTGTGAACTTAAGCTGTACATAAGCAGATACCCACAAACCTCAATGAACTGAAGCAACGTTGTAAAGAAGAGTGGGCCAATATTTCTCCATAATGATGTGAGAGAGACTGATAAAGTCATGCAGAAAACAAAGACTGCTGCTAAATTCTACAAGCTACTGAATCATGGGGTGTGCTTAGTTTCTCACACACTTCTTCAGTATTTTGGCTTAATTTTTGTTAAAGAAATAATGACGCGGCATAATAGGTCATGATGTTGTTCATCTGAGGTTGTATTTAAATAGCTTTAAGACCTGGTAAGGACCAGATGAGTTTTTATTAAATCCTGATATGTAAAACCTTAGAATTGACAGAGGGTGTACTTTCTTTTTACCATATTATTGCAGGTACATCTGCAGTGCGATGACTGACAGACAAAAGGATAAATAAGTACTGGGTACCTACAGGGCACAGAATTAGTAAAACAGAGCCAAACAGTTAAAAACATTCTGCAGTAACTAGGAGGACCCTCAGTACCTCCTTATTGTCTATGTGCTAACACTACGCTGCAGTAGATCCCACCCAATGTTGTCATACTCCATCATAAATGACTAGATCACAAAGACTAGAAATTTATTTTATTGGCTTTTTAAGAACTGTTAAACATGATGTTATATTTTTATTTTAAAAAGTAAGATCCACATGAACAGATAATGGCATATATAGTGTGAATATATTTTTTGTTTATTGACCCTATTAGCATCCTCTAAAAAATATGTATTTTCTTATTTAATATTTATATTTCATCGTGATGGATAAATTTTTTTTTTACTGAAATACGACTTTTAAAATTTCATGAATTATGAGAGGTAGGGATTTTTTACATTTTTGAAAATTGTTTGTGATGTTGACCTTTGACATCTGACCTTGAAAATGAAATTATATTTTCCTGGACCCTTAAGGAATATTTCCATAAAGTTTCATGAATTTTGGTTCAAAGATTTTTGAGATAGCACAAATATGTGAATATTGTCCCTATCAGACAATAGTAAAGAATCCTTTTAAAAATTCCTGGATCCAGATGGTGATCAACATCACCACCAAATTTTATCAATTGTTCTTTATAGCACTCCCAACATTTTAGAAATTGTCATCAAAAAAATAATCTTTAAACATCTATAACACTGCTAATAATTGATGGACGGATTAATATCTGTTACAAATCATGATTCTGTCTGTTTTATAAGCTCCCCAAATTTTGGATACTATCACAGGATGTTAACACAAGTTGTCTGGAGGCTTTAAGAGGCTTTCCTCAGGACAGGGACCAAGCTCTCTGCAGGACAGCAGGAATAGGCTGTCTTCATGTCTGCTGCTGCTGCCCATGTGAATCACAAAAAGACAATTAGGGGCTTATTAGGGTCTTGGGGGGATGCACCTCACGGGGTGTCCGCTTGCTGGTTTGGCCCCAGTTTTGAGCCACTGCCATGGTTGAAAACAGTCAGGGGCATTGTCTCACCTAATTACGCAAAAAGCATGGGCCCCTTTTGTGCTGCTGCTGCCATGCCTGTCTAGTTCCCTTCACCTGCCTTACTGCTAGTCTCGGTCCACTGTAGACATGTGCTAATTAGACAAGAAATGGGCCCAAGTAATTATGTCAATTCTTGTTAGGAGCAGCCACAATGTGTAATATTATTTTGTCTAGAAACTTTTGGTGTTGGGGGGCCTCTCTCCCACATTTCCCAGAGTGTTTTCCTCATTACGCCAATAACACATCTGCACATGCAACAGGGGAATGCGGCACACTCGGCAAATCCCCGACAAACTTCAGAGCGTAGATAGATGCACTCACACAGAAATGGAGACTATAGAACGGCAATAGCATGAAGTTATTGCCCTAATTAATGCTTTGTGCCCACAGAGCAAACTGTTGAATCACTGGTGCCACATTGTTGGGACTGTGAGAGCTTTTTTGTCTTCTCCACTCTAATAGGATGTTTTCATCAACGGCTGTTTGGTGACCCAGCTCCTCTTCTTAAATGCCGAGCTCTGGGAAATGGCAATTAGCTAGATTAGAAGAGCCATTTGTGTAGTCTCAAACACAGACAAAGATCAGACAAGGGCAGATGAAACTAACAGAACGAAACAAGCCATGCCTGATTATTTTTTTTTTATATATAGATTACAGTGACTTTAGCTGCAGCATGCAGTCAGTTAAGGTAAACCGGGTCATTTTCTTGTTAATCACTTAGGAGGAAAAACCTATGTGTAGCATTTACCTGTGTTTGTATGATTAATAATGACTGTTTTTAACATTTTTGCATTGAATTGGTATAATAAAATATAATTGTTCAGGCCCTTCACCTTTTGAAACATCAACTGTCCCACAATGTTTTAGCTGAGTGGTTTCCAGGTAAAATGGGCCAGCTGATCAGCAAAAATGGATCATGAAAAGGTGACAAGTAAAAGAGACATTTCTGATAAAGCAAATTTTAAAATAACTCTAAATCTTGACTTACAGCACTTTTTTTCAGTGGTGGAAACACTGCGTTAGTGTTTGTATGCATGTTTGTGCACATAAACATATACACACTAACATGCACACACAAACACATATTGCACACAAACACAGAAGGAAAAATGTGGAAAAGGTATGCAACATGCAATGATAAAATATATTATTAATATCAGTTATTTTTAATACCATCACGAATATCTGTTAAAATCAAGCTCAGGAGGTGGCCCATCTTAACTGACATGAATGGTCCATTTTATCTAACACATTAAAGTACCTGAAAATGCCTTTTTTTTTAAAAAAAATCTGACAGAGGGCATCACAACATGGATTTTGAATCTTTATTCATAGATGTTCTTTTTTTTTTGTCTTATTGCTTTGTCAGTTTTCTGGGGCGGTTTCAAAATGAAAGTCCTGCTCCCCTCAGTATTTTCAGACCAATAAAATCAAAAGCTAAATGTCAAATGTTGTGGCAATCACCTGCAGTTATTAAAGAGCTACGACACTCCAACCTTAAATGGCCCATTTTACCTGAGACCCATACGATATTTACATGATATTGGCTCATATTTGGTCTTTAAATTTGCTTTATTAGATGTATTTTAACCCATATTGTGGCACATGAGGTGGGAAACATCTATTTATTTTTATTTTTTTGGCAAATATAACATCATTGTAACCCAACTACAATTATTTTAGATAACAGAAAAGGTCAATATCAGGAAATAAACATATAAATATATAAAAAATAACATGTAACATGTAAATGCTATGTCCAAACTACACTGTGAATACAGAGACTTTATAGATAAAAAAAAAAAGATCAAAGAAATAATTTCATAACATTTAATCTACTTGCAGATTTCTTCCAAAATATTTTTTTCTTGTGTCTTAAGATCATTTTATTCCTGTCTTTGATTTGAGAAAATATTGATGCAACGACTGGTTTCTGGCTGCATTCTAATAATGAAAACGATGTGATGGAAGTGTTTATGTGCTCTGTGTGTGTGTGTGCGCGCCCGCGCCCCAAACCTCATTAACATGGCTACTGGTATGTCATTGATCTCTTCATTCACCTCTAATGAATTGTCTCAGCCGCTGGAGGTAATTTAATTTTCACTGCTCTCTTTCTCTCTCCAGTTCTTTTGGCCCATTTTTAAATGTATTTTTGTGACATGAGTCAGGGGGTTGCGCCGCAAACTAAATAAAAGGTAATGTAGTCAAGAGTCCTGATATGATCAGGCCTCTCGTTTGTGGTTGTAGGATGACGCGCAGCGTGAAAACCTGACGCTCAGCGACGACAGTGAGCCAATAATCGGCTCGATCAAGTTGATGCCACATCTCCTGATCACATCACCGATTACTGAACAACAATAACCGACAGCAAACCTGGGGTTGACCGTCAATGACTGCCTGACGCACGGGTGACAAACAGGCCCCCGGGAACCACCTATTTATTTATTTATTTATTCATCGCCACATGTCCCGCTGACAATGCCGCATCTCCGCAACGCGTCCACTCATCTCCATAAACTCTCCTCGGCGTAATTATCAGTCCAGATGTCCAAAAGTGTGCCTCAAATTATCGCCGAACGATTGAAAAGCAGCAATAATTGAATAATAGCTGATTAGGGGAGATTAGGTTCAAGGAGGAAAAGATGGGAAACGGGACTATTTTGACTCCATTTCACAACTCAGTGGCTTTGGATTTGATCTGAGGTTTATTCTGTGACAAATGAAGGGGACCTGCAGATTTCCCCTGACGTCCTAAAGGTCTCATCCGTTTGCTCTCACTTTCAAAATCGGATTAACCCACAGAAACACTGCGCAACGTTTCAGCCACAGTTTGTGATATCAGACCTCAAGCTAAAAGAGACACTCGCACCTCGGGGGGCGGTGAAGGGGGTGGTGGTTAATCTGTTGCTGCGTTGTGCGCTGCGTTTGGCTGTTTTCACGTTTTTAATTGACACCCGGGTGTGTCCTAAATACCTCGAACTGGGACAGCGTATTCTATTTATCACGTGGCCTGCCACAGAATAATAATAATTTAAAAAGAAGGAGCTTAATAACCCATCAACAGATGCGCAGACCGCTACCAAAGACAAAACCTTTACTGCGCAACCCTAATTAGAATATGCAAATCACCGTGTGAGTTATATGGGACGCTTGGAGCTGCCAGCGGATCAATCAGAGGAGAGGACGAATTAATTGATTAATTGATAGGGAGTGTTGGCAGATGCGAGTTTATGGGCGCTTCCTTAAATTTGACCTCTGAAAGATATTTTTCTTGCTTTTGTTTCTCACATCAAAGAGAATGTGTTCATTCTGAATATATTTATTGGCATAATTAATAAGAAAGCATGACTGTTATTAGGATGAATTTGCAGCTCTGAACAAACCAGTTCGCTCATATGTTCATTGCGTTATTATTTCGCTACCTTAACGTTAGAACTATTTAATTAATTATGGCCTCCTTTATGACGTGGGTTTTTTTTCTCAGGGGAAAAAAAGAATTTTGGGACTAATAAAAGTCAGTTTAAAAATTCTCGTTAGGAGATTTTTTTTTATCCTAGTCTAAAATTAACTTTAAAATGTTTTTATTTGTTTACTTCTTATTTGTTCGCTTTTTTTTGCGACTAAATTTCAACAGTGGCATGGTTTGACGGCATGCCCACAAATTAAGCTGATTTCCTGGACTTGAGGTTTATCCCGCTGATTGAACCTGAAGAGTCTGAGCAGATGATCAATCACAGAAACAGCTGCAGTGAAAGTAAGCCTTACTCTGGCTGAAGGATAAAAAAACAAAACAAAAAACAATCAAAAGGTCCTGAAGTTTTTTTTTTATGAAGCAGCTCATCAAACTATAATAGTGATTGATGATCAACAGCTGGGAAAAAAGAGAGAACAGACTTCACTTTAGTAGCTGTCTTAAAGAAAATCCATCAGTATCTGTTATTGTAGGGTCTTTACCCACAATACAAAGCGCCTTGAGGCGACTGTTTGTTGTGATTTGGCGCTATATAAATAAAATTGAATTGAATTGAATTGAAAGTATCGTCAGCAATGTCTCTGTAAATATATCCTTTCTGAGCGCTAATAAAGCTTCACGGAGCGACTAGAAACTTGGTATGCAATCTCTCCTCTCTTGTGATTGGCTGCCGCCTGTTGAATAAAAGGCGCCGCGGAGCTAAAAGAGAGAGCATCACAGCGCCGACGGCACCGGGGACTCGAGCATTTTGTGTTTTGGGGGGAGCAGAACAAAACGTGGAATCATGACGGGGAAGGAGGGAGTTGTGCTTTCAGACTCTGAGAATAAACAGAAATCAGCTTCACAGACCTCCGTGAGCCACGGGGGAGCAAACCAACAGATGCATGCAACCTGGAAGATGGCCCCGACTGCGCAGCGGCGCACCGGCTTTGGGATCCAGGAGCTGCTCGGCCTCAACGTGGAACCGCCGGTTGCACCGAGGCGACCGCTGGAGGCTCTACCGCACAGGGCGCACGTCCTGGCCGCCAGGTCAGCCCTGGGACACGGAGGCCTTGGGGTCAGCATGGGTTTACTGCGACCGGAGGGAATACACTCGTTTTACAGTCAGCCTGCTTTTCTGGAGGTGCTGTCAGAGGCGCAAAATGTGCACCTGCAGCCGCTGCACCGGACGGTGCGCGTGGACTCGGAGATGGACGTCCAGCACTCCGCCAGTTCCGGTGAGAAATACGGTGAAATAATGTCGCTGAAGTACGAGGATGATTTCATTCAGCAATATATAAGTACAGTGTCGTGTTTTTAAGTTTATGTAAAGATTAACGGCAGCAACAAAGCCCTGCGCTAAAATGCGTCAACGGAAAAAAACAAAATTTACTTAAACAGAGACAGAGAAGAAGTTATTTTTTAAATAGCCAGGTTTGGTTATAAAAGGATCAGAGGCCGTTAGATTTTTATTTATTTATTAATTAAATGCTTCATAAAATATATTTTTAAAAGGCTTTTTAATCCAGTGTGGTGTGATAAATTGTATTTTTCCATTATAGTAATTGTGTTTTATAAAATAATATTTATCGTATTTTAAAGTAAATTCATATGACTGTTTAAATAAATCCACGGCTATAGTTTGTTGTCATTATTTTTAATAATGTTTCCTTACAGATTCTGATGATTTGAGCTCCTCCGGTGATCAGAAATTCTCCAAATCATCCATGAGCCAGAGCAAGAAACGAAAGAAAAGACGACACAGGTAACACAAGAAGGAAAATTAAAAACAACGGAAAAGCTGTTAGATAATTATTTTCGGTTTGGCCTTTAATAACACAGCGACTCATTTTTTTAAATTTATTTTTTTGTCAGTGAAGCTCATGTGAGCACAAACGTGTTTTTATTTAACAGCGTATTTGGCATAAAAATAAGGAGGATTTTTATGATTTCTTTCTGGATTTTCTTTCAAATTCATTTATTATTGTTTTTTATTTATGTAAAAATGTGAAGATAAAAGATTCAAAAGGCATATTTGTTTTGTTTTTTGCTTGTGAAAAACAGAGAAAATTATAGTTTTGACTGTTATAGCCTACCGTTTCTTATACCTGTATTGCAGCTTCTGCACTGGTATTTAATTTCATTGTTTCATAAGGGAAAACAAAATGAGGGCTTCCGTTTGAAGTCATTGCACTGGGAACATTTTCTATTTTAAATGTTGCCTTTTTGAAATTATTTTAAATTTAACTGAGGCAAAAATATACATTGTAACAAAAAAAAAAATCGAAATAATTGCAGGCACAAAAAATGCCATCATCATTAATAACTGACCAGATTGAAAAGCATTTAAAAGATTAGACTAGATTTAATTTATTAATTAAATTAATTAACTTAAAAGAAAGTATCCAATCTTTTTCTTTTGCCTGCAGAACCATTTTCACTTCCTATCAGCTGGAGGAGCTGGAGAAAGCGTTCAATGAGGCTCACTACCCAGACGTCTACGCCCGAGAAATGCTTTCCATGAAGACTGAGCTACCAGAGGACAGGATACAGGTGTGTGTGTGTGTGTGTGTGTGTGTGTGTGCGTGTGTGTGTGTGTGTGCGTGTGTGTGTGTGTGTGTGTGTGTGTGTGTGTGTGCGTGTGTGTGTGTGTGTGTGTGTGAGCAGACATGTGGGGTAAATCCACATTCTGATATGTCAAATTTTATATATGAAGATGTTTTTATAACTTAAAATGGTGTATTTAACATCAAAGTGTGGGCAGGTAATATGAACACCTTGTCAGAGGTGACATTTTCAGTCACTGTGATTTAAGGTGGGGAAAAAAAACACTAAAGCACACAGGTAGAGCCAGCAGTCATCTGCTCCATCATCTTCACGAGGTCTTCACATTAGCAGGCACTTCACCCTCGCACTGTAATTAGTTAATAGAGGAGAACTTATCACATCTCTTCCTGGGAGAGGCAGGCCGCAGCCCTGAAATGAAATGATAACTACATAGAAATTAATTAGCAGAGGTCAGCGACTGAGCAGAGGGCTGCGCCTGGCTGCTATGAGCGTTTTAATTTCCCGTGATATTTGAGCGCCTGTCTCCCATCGACCGGGCCTGGAAATTAACTTATTTTTCAATCAGCCTCTTTGCCCCCCTCGGGTCACCTCGCAGGAAGCAAAGACACACACGCTGTCATGCACACTCACACTGCTGCTGTCAAAAAGCATGATTGCTCATCTGGGGCCCATCTTTTTATGAGATGGAGGTTATCGTCAGATCTACCTGAATAGCTTTCCAGGCCCGGCTTTGATCGTTTTTAATTCCAGGTCTGCAAAACACACGCACGCACACACGCACACACACACACACACGCATGCGCGCCCCACACCACTTCTTACAATCTCATCCAGCATCTACGGCCATTTTAGGATGCTCATTTTTTTCCCCCTGCTTCCTCATCCATATTCACGAGCATGCTGGGATGATTACACGGTCTGGCCTGGTGGAAATCAATTTAGGCACCTTAGACAGAAATGCACCCAGCACAGGCGTGCACACACTTGATAGAAGACAATAAATTCCACACATTTATACAGAAAAAACTAAAAAGAAAAGAGTCCAGTTCATGTGTTACAGATTTATTTTGTACAGGACATGCACATCCAAAAGCTCAAATCTGTGTAAAGACCCATCTGCCTTTTAAGGTGTTTTTTTTAAGCCTGTCATTCAGATCTATTATTTATATCCTAGAGCAACAAATTAAAGATTATTGCACCCACACAGCACTGATGTAGATTGTGTATAAGGAGTTCAAGAAGCTGCAAGATGTAGAAATGAAAAGAAGATGAACTGTTTGTAATCTTTCATAGCTCAGGAACAGGTTTATTCTTTCAGTGTGCAAAAATATTTTTCATTTCAAGTGTAAACTGCTTATGCAGAATGTCTCCAAATGTGTCTATTTTCAGTTTCCATATCATAAACTCGTGCTCACTGCATACTAGATACTTCTGTTGTACTTCTGATGTCACATGTTTTGCCACTGCGTGCATAACAAGGAGTTTGAATGTGACAGAGGTCAAATAGAGGAAAAAGCGAGTTTGGATTCCTCACGCGTGATTTTTCCATAATCTACATCTGTCCAGGTGTGGTTTCAAAACCGCCGGGCCAAGTGGAGGAAAAGGGAGAAGTGTTGGGGCCGCAGCAGCGTGATGGCAGAGTACGGCCTGTATGGAGCCATGGTCCGTCACTCCATCCCGCTGCCTGAGTCAATCCTCAAGTCAGCCAAGGACGGCAGCACAGACTCTTACGCGCCGTGGTTACTGGGTAAGTCCCTGAAGAATGCCTTCCTTACAACTCATATTAATAATGAATCAACATTTCTCAGAAGCACATAAAAATATTGGACCATTTTGCATGAAACCTGCTAACACTCTCCTTTCTTTGGCTGACAAATCATGCAAAGATGCAAAAGTTAAACTATAAAAGCTATCTTGTTTGTTTTTTTTTAAACTACTTTTAGTTCCTATTTTTGTTGCAAAAATGTCAGTCCAAAAGAAAGTCTCTTGATTCAAAAACTAAATATTTGCGAACTGTGCTTGAGACTGAGTTGTCGTAAAAGGAAGCGGGGCGGTTAGCTTGACTCAGATCAGGAGCCAATAAAAGCATCAGCATGTCATTAAAAGGTAGAAGTCAATACAGTGATAATCCTACTTCATCAGGACAGATTAGGCTGGATCTCCTCTCTCGCCTCATGTCAATTGATTAGTTTAAATCAATTAGGTAACACTAATTGAATAAGAGCTCCTATTCACCAATCTATCCCCTCTGTATGGATCATTCTTTAACACTTTCTTTTGCTGTCAAACATCTTGGCTCGTTAATAAACTTTCACTTTAAAATCCTTTGAATTCACAGAAATCATTGCAAAAGGAAAGTTCTTTTATCTCTGACTCATCACTTCTCTTTTAAAATACTGTTTTCCTGTCCAGGGATGCACAAGAAGTCTATTGAAAATATCCACACGTCTCCAGGAAAAGCCCCCAGCCTGACACCGCCACCAGCACCACCAGCGCAGGAGAAAACGGCAGACAAAGTTATAGAGGAAGACAAGCAGAATAAAGACACCAATTCACTGATTTCTAAAGAGGAACTGAGGGAGAACAGTATTGCTGCACTCCGAGCGAAGGCGCTGGAGCACAGTGCTAAGATGCTCGGGACAGTTTCTGACAGAACGAACAGTCATAAAAGTCGTGAGGAGGAGCCCGAGGAGGAGGTGACGGAGCAGGAAATGGCGAAAGCAAGGAGAAACTGAAAGAGGCCTACGGGATGCACCCTGCAGAGTGGAGCTTTTAAAGTTTAGAGGCAGCAATCTTCCTTTATTGGTTAAAACTGAATCTGGACACATGGGGAGTCATACCTTCACTTAGGTTTAGATGTGAAATAGGTTCTTTAGCTCCACTGACTGAGGTTCAGTAACTCAACCAATTATAATATTTCTGCTTCTTTGATCCTAAAAATATTTGTACAGCTAACCAAAACTGCACAATACATTTGCATGTCTCCTCCTGCGGTCGATCTGGAAGGGATTGGAGGAGGCTTGAGCGCAAAAATGTTTCCTTGCAATTACGAAAGATATTCTGGCTAAATATATAATTCATGCTGACAGGTGGCAAATTAAAGGAAAACGCCGATCTCCTGACATCTACAGTGAGGGGATCCAGTGGCTCTGATATGCTGTAGGGGGGCATATCATCCCTTTTAGAGGGAAGGGCCACTGCAAATCAATACAGAGTTGATCTGAGCGATCACCTTCACGCTACGATGAAACATTTCTGTCCTGCTGGATGACAGTGCCGTCATCCATACAGGATACACGAATGGTTTGGCAAGTAAAATAATGTGACTCATGTGCTTATGGCTGCTGCTCCTATCAGATATCAGTTCAGCTGGAAACCAGCGGGAGGTTTTCTTTTGTCTAAACCAAACAAAGGAATATATATTTTTGAAGAATGCGCTTTGATCAGTGCAATGGGGCTCCAGAGACTTGGAGAATCAATCCTGTGGCACACTGGACTTGTTCTGGCAACAAAACACTTTGTGTTGTTGTTTTTTTGTTTGTTTGTTTGTTTTGCATTTAGTTTGTCATCCGTCTGTCATTTAGCTACAGCTCTGTGACGTGGCAACTTTTTCAGGTAACAAAAACACCTTATTTGGATAACTGGACCGCAGAGGCATCATGGAGAAATGTAACTGGAAAGCCTGGATTAAAGAGACTTTTTTTTTTTTTTTTTTTAGGTATTAATATAGCTTTGACCTCCAACTTCTTCATGACGATACATTTTGGCTGGGTAGGTGCAGGGTACTGCCAAAGGTACAGTATCACTGCAGTCGGTACCAAATCCTGTAAAAATGGTTTCTCCAGCTGTTCATGATGTTCGTGATGTGCATTTTGAACATTCACCTTGGGTAATATTGTATTATGTATAGTTAACACCAATTGTGTGTTTGTTTCTGTATAAATGTAACTGTAGCGATTAAAATACTGATATTTAAAATATTTTGCTTGTTGTTGCTTCATGTGATCTATGCAGAGTCTGAGGAGGGATTATTTTATTTTGATGATTTTAAAATGAGATCAGGGTTGTTATTTTGTTTTGTTTGTTTAGGTACAGGAAAACCCAGGTAGTTGGAAAGAAACAAGAATAATCTTATCTACTTTTGTCTGATTTAAACGTTGCATTAAAAGAAGCCAAAAATAGCTGGAACTATGCAGGAACTAGAGGCAAAAGCAGTTTTCCTGAGAGCACATATAATGATAAACATTATCTACAATTTAAAGTAAAGCTACTGATGCTGAAAGGTAAGCAGACGCAGGCATTTTAAAATGCTGTGGGTAACTATACTGCTAAAAAAAAAAACATAAAAGAAGACTTTGAAAACACATCAGATCTCACTGGGAAAAAATAATCATGCTGGATATTTATACTGATATGGACTGGGTAATATGTTAGGAATGAATGGATGCGACATTGTTTGATGGAAATGAAAATTATCAACCTACAGAGGGCTGAATTCAAAGACACCCTGAAAATCAAAGTGAAATGATGATGCAGCAGGCTAGTCCATTTTGCTGAAATTTCATTGCAGCAACTCAAAATGGTGCTCAGTAGTTTGTATGGCCCCCACATCCTTGTATGCATGCCCGAGAACATCCGGGCTTGCTCCTAGTAAGACGACAGGTGGTGTCCAGGGGGATCTCATCTCAGATGTGGACCAGGGCATCATTGAGCTCCTGGACAGTCTGTGGGGCAACCTGGTGGCATTGGATTGACTGAAACATAACGTCCCAGAGGTGTTCTATGGGATTTAGGTCAGGTGAGCGTGGGGGGTCAATCAATGCTATCAGTTTCTTCATCCTCCAGGAACTGCCTGCATGCTATTGTAACAGGAGGAACCCAGAACCTGCTGCATCACATAATAATGTGCCATCCTGGAGGAATTAGACTACCTGTGCAACCTCTGTAGGGTCCAGGTATCGCCTCATGCTACCTGTTGAACTGTCAGAAAAGATGTCAGTGGCCTCCACCTGTAAAACCATTCCTGTTTTCCTGTTTTGGGGGTTCTCTCATTGTTGCCCCTCCAGTGCACCTATTGTTAATTTCATTAACACCAAAGCAGCTGAAACTGAGTAACAACCCCCTCTGCTACTGATCAGATCAATATCCCAGATGTTTAAGTGACTTGATGCTATACTCTGATTAAAAAGCGTTCCTTTAAATTTTTTTTGAGGAGTGTATAAATCCAGGAGTGACCAGCTGTCAAAGTCACATCCCTGTGCTCTAGCTCACTGAAGCCTTTGACCTGCTGAGCCACTAAATCCTGCATATAAAACAGGCTGGCTTTAGCTCTGTAAGACAGCAGTGAATAAAATCAGCATCGAATTGGTGATTCAGCATCTGTTTCAGGGATATTTTGCAGGTAAACAAACCTTTGAAAAGCTGCTTTTCCATGAAAACTGCAACTGTTAAGGCCAGGGTTAATGGGAACCTAAGTGGAAGCAATCCATGTGACTCAAAATCTCAGGGTTACAAGCAGGTTTTTCAACTCCTATATCTGGATGAGGGGCTCTCCCAAATATGGCCATCTCAGGCACACAGGCTTACCAACCTGCTGTTTAAAACTTGTTTCCAAGGAGCAGACAATCAGAAGAAAGGCCCAGTCTAAGACAAAGAGGATTATTTTGAACTATGAATCATGCAAAGCTACTCCATTCAAAGAAGAGTGCAGAGCTGGAAGTGAGCATGACAGTAGGCTACTCAGCTTTCACGTCAAAGCTCTACTTTTACGAAGGTTCGGCGTACGACTTCCTGCTCTTTAAAACAATCCTCACAGACATGCGTAAACAAAACTTCACACTTGCAGTCCGTATCTCTCGTTATCTCTCACTCACAGATCCCGAAGCTGCTCTTCTTTACACCCCTAAATACCACTCTTTATTGTTAGAGCAAAACAACGGAGCTCCACTTGGTGGTCATATCTGAAAACACAATGAAGTTAAGCTGTAAGTGGCTGCAGATGACACCGTAGGTGGCAGTCTGTGAAGTGGAGGCATCAAAGCGAAAGTTAAACTGAGCCGCGGATGTTTTTTCACATCCTGACACAGTGAAGTTGTTTAAACAGATTAACTCTGAAACACTGTACATTTAACAAAAAATAATAATTAGGTATGACGGCCCAGCATGCAACGAAAACAATGTTAAAACTGAAAGCGGTGGACTTGAGACCCAGTTTGTGTGCAGAGGTGTATTTTCAAAGTCTTCTCGTCTTTTAACGGGGGTTCATTTTCAGATGGTCCAACTTCCCTCTGAAAAACAACACAGCTTTTTTTTTTCTTTGCCAAACGCAGATAAGTATCGGCCCACTTGGTAACCGCCCTCTAACGCATCACTCCTCAAGCCCTTCCTCTTTAAACTCTTCGGAGTTTCCAAGTTTTCACCTCTCGAAAAGCTCAGCTGTGTGGTTTCCAAAATGTCTTAACGACCCCGTCTGTGGCGGAAATGGTTTGGGAACATCTTTTGGTCAGCGCAGAGCACTTTCACTGACAATATGTGGCTGCTACGCGGGTGCACTTCGAAGTACGTCGCTTCTTCTTACGGTCGTCGGGTTCTCACATCTTATTTCCATGTTTTGGGTCGAAGTAGGTGCAACATCGCGGCGTTCATGCCGGAGGCTGCTGGGTTTGAAGGGGTATCGGGTCGCGCGGCGCTGCGGGAGTTGTCCGTCTCCAACAGTGAGAGCTTCTGGGCCGCTGTGGCGCGGCACAGACTCAGCTGGGTCACACCTTTCCACACGGTGCAGGACTGTGATCTGAGCCGAGGCAAGATCAAGTGGTTTGAAGGAGGAAAGCTGAATGTGTCCGGTGAGATTACGTCCACATTTAAGTTTAATACCAGTGCACAAAGTTTTCTGTGCCTTTTTGTTTTGAGAAGCACTTGTCCAGAATCAGCAAAGCCAGTTACTACTAAATATCATATATCTGCACAAACAATATGCTCAGCAAACCGTATGGTTATGAGTACACCAGGGGACCACTATCATCTCTCTGTGTTTCCTTTTGGACTCTTGCAGTGAACTGCTTGGACCGCCATGTGCACACCTGTCCTGAGAGGGTGGCCCTGATCTGGGAGAGAGATGAAAGGGGGTCAGAAATGAAGTACACCTACAGGTGAGTAGTTTGGAATTGGTGTTGCATTGATTGCTCAGTTTCCTGAGGCTCATTAGCATGTGCTTGCAGAGAGTTGCTGGAGATGACATGTCGACTGGGCAACCTGTTGAGGCGGCATGGTGTGAAGAGTGGGGACTGCGTCACCATCTACATGCCCACCTGCCCCCTGGCTGTGGCATCCATGTTGGCCTGTGCACGCATTGGTGCTGCCCACAATGTGGTGTTTGCGGGATTCAGTGCAGATGCCCTGGCAGAGCGAATCAGAGATGGTGAGATGGTATTAATGACCTCCTGAAGCTGCCTGAGAGCTGCACCTGTCAGCGGTGGAGCAAATGACATCATGTGCTGTAATAGCAGCCCACTATGTAGTTCCCCTCAGCTTTATCTTTCAGTTCATTTTTGTGATTTACAGCCACCCATTATAGTTTTGGTTCATCAGCCTTGACTTTTTCAACCATCTCAGTGAAACAGTTCTAAAAACTGGGAATGAATGTCTAACTTACATTTTCGGGGTCAGGGTGGGGGTGGAAATGTGATTATTTTTTTTATTATTTTTTATTTTTTCCAGTTACTCTGCATCTGCAGGATGTTTAGATTTATAACACCAATAAGCCACAAAATTAAAGCCACTGAATGAAGTGATTAATACTGGTCATACTGTATCCTGAAACCAATTGTTTGCTGGGAGAATTTGGATTCTACCATCCATACTTCTACCCATACCACCCACTTAAACATTGCTGTAATCTAAGCATTTGCCACATAACAGCGGCCTACCCACTGAGCATTCCCAGTTTGGCTCACCACTACACAAAACCTCCCTTTGACTCAAGGAGCATGACAAACAGCCTGTGGCATTGAAACAGCCCCTCATTTCCCAGAAATCTGATCAAGGGATCATTGGAAGAAACCCAGTCCTTAAATCAAGAAGCCCCACTATGAAGGTGAATTCATACTGTAAGACAAGCATAAGGACCCAGATAATCCACTGCCAATATCTCAGTGCAAAACACTTAAGGACACCTGCAGTGGTCACATGTCTATACCCCAAAGGATCGGAGCTTTTTAGTTCCTACAAAACATCAGACTGGTGGTTTTAATGTTGTGGCTGGTTGATGCACAGGGCCAGCTTTTTCTGCCTTAAAGTGACTCTTACTGTAGATGATATTTATTTATGGCCTTTTCATTTTGAAGGGCACATTTTATATCATGAAAGGCAATTTTAAGTCCATCAGGAAAGTTTCTTGGGTTATTTATTTATTTATTTTTTGCATCTTCTTTGCAGCTCAGTCCAGCACTGTCATCACAGTGAACCAGGGTGTCAGGGGTGGTAAGGTCACAGAGCTGAAGAAGACTGTGGACACAGCAGTGCAGAGCTGTCCAACAGTGAAGCAGGTGTTTGTCGCAATGAGAACAGAGACTCCAGTAGCTATGACAGCCAGGGACATTGCCATGGATGAGGTGAGAGAACAGAGAGCCAATCAAATAAGTGTAATTAAAATCCAAATTTAAGCTGTTGAGAGTGACTTTGCTGTTTTTGCACAAAAAAATAATGACAATTACTTCTGTTGGTTTATTTTGACCTGATCAATTAAATTTTATTTTATTTATATAGAGCCAAATCACAACAACAGTCACCTCAAGGCGCTTTGTATAGTAAGTCAAAGACCATACAATAATACAGAGTAAAGCCAACAATCAGATTAGCCTCTATGGGCAAGTGCTTTGCGACAGTGAGAAGGAAAAACTCCCTTTTAACAGGAAGAAACATTTGCAGATCCCGGCTCAGGCAGGGGAAGTCATCTGCTGTGAATGGTTGGGGGTGAGGGAAGGGAGGCAGGACCAAAGACATGCTGTGGAAGAGAACCAGAGATTAATAACTAATGATTAAATGCAGAGTGGCATATAAACACAGAGTAAAAAGAGGTGAGTGATGAAGAAATGGTGCATCATGGGACACCCCCCCAGCATTCTAGGGCTATTGCAGCATAACTAAGGGGTGGTTCAGGGTCAGTCCTGATAAGCTTTATCAAAAAGGAAAGTTTTAAGCCTAATGTTAAAAATAGAGAGGGTGTCTGTCTCCCGAATCCAAACTGGGAGCTGATTCCACAGAAGAGGGGCCTGAAAGCTGAAGGCCCTGCCTCCCATTTTACTTTTAAATACCCTGAGAACCACTAGTAAGCCAGCAGTCTGAGAGCAGAGTGCTTTGTTAGGGCGATACGGTATTATGAAGGGCTGAATCGTGGACCGGTGCAGCAGTAATTGCAGCCACAGAAAACAGTCTGATATTTCCATCAGAAATATTGGTATTGACATAACAGCCATCATTGGATATTGGTAGGGACATGTTCCTACCATTCCTACGTAATTCTCCGCTCCTGTTTGTATGTGAGAGGAACAATTTTTAAATTTGATTATGGATTTAACAGGGAGCCAATGAAGAGAAGCCAATATGGGAGAAATATGCTCTCTCTAGTCCCTGTCAGTACCCTCACTGCAGCATTTTGGATCAGCTGAAGGCTTTTCAGGGAGCTTTTAGGACAACCTGATAGTAATGAAGTCCAGCCGAGAAGTAATAAATGTACAAACTAGTTTTTCAGCATCACTCTTGAGATGGAATGTTTCTGATTTCAGCAACTAATGTAATCAGTACTACCCTGTGCATTTTGCACCTTATAGTACATATCTTTTCCATGTGCCATTCATCTGTTCCAGTTGAATTTTTGGCAATTGGATAACAAGTAATTCTGATATGTTTTTTTCACAAACCGTCTTCACCACGTCTTTTGTAGTGTAAATGCCCAGGTGTTCTGATGTGTCTTCAACAAGGACCTAAAATTAAATCTTTCATTAATGCAGCATGTGGTGCTGTTAATGAATCTTGCACCAAAAGTCCCCCTCCACCCCCCCACCCCCGGTTATGCTAAACAGCTAGAATATGTGTGTCTTTATCAGTTCTTGAAACCTGTTTTCTTAGCCAGTCTTCACTAAACAAATCTGGTGCTTGACTGCTGACAACTGTGCACAGGGCCCTTTGACCTCCTGGCAGAAGTGACCGATGCTAAATCTAAATATGGGTTGCTGTGTGTCGTGATCCGATGTCAAAAAGAAAAATCTTGTTGTTCCATCACTATGCTTATTCACTGCATGGTGCAGGAGATGCTAAAGGAAGATGTTGTGTGTGAGCCAGCTGTCATGAACAGTGAGGACGTCCTGTTCCTCCTTTACACATCTGGCAGTACAGGGAAGCCCAAAGGTCTCGTCCACACTCAGGCTGGATACTTGCTATATGCTGCACTTACACACAGGGTAAGCAATCGCTGTTTTCACGGTCTTCTCATGCAATATGTAGCTGCTATTTGCCACTAAAATGTTTTTGCATGATATATTAATGCAGAGTTCTATAGTTTTATACTTTTAAAGCTTAGAAGGATAGATTATGAGCATAAAATTGAGCAAAGAGGCATTGAATAATCCTTTAAATCATTCTTCCCTGTGATCACCAGTATGTCTTCAGCTACCATGACGGTGATGTATTTGGCTGTGTGGCAGATATTGGCTGGATAACAGGACACAGTTATGTGGTCTATGGGCCTCTGGCCAACGGGGCGACCACTGTGCTGTTTGAGAGCACTCCCATTTACCCTGACCCAGGTATGAACGTGATTGCAACAAAGTGGAATTTATGATTTAAGATGTCTAAATACAGTGTCACACAACAAAAAGGTTAAATGTTTCTTTGATGGAAAGAACAAAAGACATACATGTATTCATTGTAAGATCCTGTGTTTTAAAAATAGTTAAAACCCTTTCGAAATCAGCTAACTTGAAGAAACAAATGCCCTATCCTCATGTTATATTGTTTTGAAGAGATCTCAACTTAAGTTGAGCTAGTGCTGGACTGTACTTTTGTGTAATACCAGTTTGCACCACAAGACGGTGCAGCGAGCTAACCAGGCAAGTAATTATGAGGGACTTTTGGTACTGTGTTTGTGTTACTTTCCGTAGGTATTTGCCTACGCAGAGCAAAGGATCATGGGTATGTGGACATGCTTGTGTGCGGTCATCCGAAAAACAACATCAGTGCGTAGCTTGACGTGGACGATGCAGTATGCAGGCTAAATGCTGACTGGTTGAAAAGTGGATCAGAACAGGAAGTGATATCTGAGTTCCCCCTTTGGAGAAACAGCATGAAAAGCATAGAGATTGGTTTAATGCTCAACTCAACTCTGTTGGCTGAAGGACTGATAATAACACAAGCAAGAGTAGCCCACAGACTGGTTGTTTGTGACAGTGCCCCCTGGTGACAGTAAATGGCTACAAAGCTTTTTAAAGTGAGTGGTGTATGGCTAAAAAGAAATATTCAAAACATCACACATCCAAAATATTTTTACACACCCAGTGGTAAAATGCTGCCCTGCTGACACCAAAGGTTTTGGTTAAACTTTGCAGAGGGTAATTACAAAAGTGCCTTTTAAAAGAGCACTTATTCTAATTGTAGTCATAAGCTGTGAGTTTTTAAACATTTTTTAAATAAATTTTATTTTCTGTAGACTGTGTCGGTACATGCCTTATCTGCTCTGTATTCCTGCTTTTGCCAAGAGCCTTGCTTGGGCCTGTCTGTGCATAACTGTTTACAGTTTAGGCCATGCTTTGTACACTTAAATTAGTATTGTCTGTATAAACAGAAGCCAGGGTCACAGTCCAGGCTTCATAATGTGTCTGCAATCCTATCTTATTTTTGTCAAAGGGAAAAGGCACCAAGTAAGGCTGAAAGCCCTCCGTAGTTCAGATCTTTTGTTGTCAGGCTACTACTATAACCTAAGTAGTACTTTATCCCCTATTTCTTACTTAGAATCAAACTTTTCAGTAGCTTCTCAACACATAGGATAACATATATGATCTGTCATAAAATAAACATTTTGTCTTGTTCCACAGGAAGATACTGGGACACGGTTGAGAGACTCAAGATCAACCAGTTTTATGGGGCTCCCACAGCAATCCGCCTGCTGCTCAAGTATGGAGATAAATGGGTGAACAAGTACGACCGGTCCACCCTCAAAATCCTCGGGTCTGGTATGTGAAACATGATGCTTAGAAAATCTAACCCACCTGGGGGGGGGGTACTGTGTAAAGGTTTTAAGCCATCCCTTGTTTCTTTATATTTTGCTTCCAAGGAGCTAGCCGTTACTGTAATTTTTTTTTCTTCTAAAAAAGTGGTTTCAAGTAATACTTCTCCAGGCTCTCTGAAAGTCCTTCAAAGTTTTTCTTTGGACATGGGCTGCTTTTTTCACTCATTTTCAGTGCAGTCCCTGTACCTGACCATTTTCAGAGGAATTTGTTTTCAAGGGATGTATCAGTGTTGTGTTTACACATAACAGACAACTTGGCAATCAATTTTAAATTGTATTTTTAGCCACTTTGTTACTAGCAGCTTGTCACAAAAACACATACTTTATTCCCATTTCTCATTTGACTTTATGAAAAAATGCTAAAAAAGACAACAGTTTGACAGGCATAAAATATTTTTGCACCAACAAGGTGATTCCGAAAGAGCTATTAGCCAAAAACATTTGAGTTTTCCTTAAAAAAAAAAAAAAAAAGAGGAAACTGGACAAGTGGAGGACAAAAGAAGAAGTGACAGGCTTAAAAAAAACCTGTCTACAGCAGATGACCAGTATCCAAAAGTCATACTTATTGGAAAAAAAAATCTAGCAAAGACCCGACACAGGACCTGAGGGAGGCAGTGCTCTCAGTGTAAGGGTGGCTATCAAGATGCCATTCTTAAGGCAGACAGGGAGAAAAAGCTGAGGTATGCCAAATTACTGACTGGAGTGAACTGAAGTGATCTGAAAGAGAGTCTGGCTCCTTCGAAGCAAAATCTAAAGAACTGAGGGGTGGCTCGAGACTTTTACTAATACAATATGATTTAAGCTATTCTTGTCTGTCTGCAGTGGGGGGAGCCGATCAACACTGAAGCTTGGGAGTGGTACCACAAAGTGGTCGGAGATGGACGTTGTCCTGTGGTGGACACCTGGTGGCAAACTGGTAACTGTGAACACACTGAAGTGGCGAGTTTATTCACCATATGAAGCAACATTTTACAACAGTATCACTAACTCAGTTAGCTGTACCAGGGATTTATGTATTAGATTATTAAACAGAGCAAAGTTACAAAGTTCTGTTTAGAATTTGATGATGTTGCAGAAACAGTTGCCGTTTGCAGGCCTTTGACCGTAATTTAGAGAAAGTGAACGGAGAAGGCAAAAGACATACAGGTAAAGGTTAAGGAGTAATAGACCAAGAACAGACCCTTGAGGAACCCCTGATGGAATTTTTATTTCTGCAGATTTAAAACTGCTAATTGACACACAAAAACTTCTATCTTCAGTGTGATTAACACCAGTCAAGTACCTGACCTGTTAAATCAATTGAATCAACACTGCTGAAGGCAGCAGTGAGATCAACTAAGACTGAAACTCTGTGTATCACTGTTGAACATCAGGTCATTGATGACTTTACTAAGAGCTGCTTCTGCGCTGAGATTGGTTCTGAAACACGACTGGCACTTATCATACACAGATTTGAACAGTTTGATGAGGATGGGATCAATTTTTAGAATTTACAAGTGAAAATGCAAATTCAGAGTAATTTGATAAGCATGTGAGGCACTAGATAGATTATGTAGCATAAGCACCACCAAAAAAGGTACAAAATACAATTAATCCAAAATTGCACATCCTTTGCTTTTTGCGTGTTTTTAGTGTTATATTGCTGCTGCCAGGTTCATCATTGTTGGAAGAACTGGATCATCTAACAAAGTATAGCCTATATATGGTATTTAGGATGTGAGTCTTCAGTGTGTCCTACACTCTTTATATCACCCTGTATTCTCTAACTGATCTGTAATGAGTCAATCATTTGAAAATTCTTTTGTGTTCACATTGGAATTTGCTTCATGCTGAGTCTTAGCACATTCTTCCTACCTAATCCTTCCATAATGGGAACTAACTGTAAGGTTATGAACTCTTCCTCAAATGCAGCCACGTCTACAGGCTCTAAAACAGACTATCTTAAAGGGGAGAGAAGTTCCTCAGTCCCTGCAGCGTTAACTGTGTTACATAAGTGTGTGTATTTGTGTGTGTGTGTGAGAGAGATTTTCTCTTCTCTCAGGAGTTCAGAATCAAACCACATGTTTTCTCGAAGCATAATTTCAGAAGCAGCTCAGGAAACCAAAGGAATGAGAGAAATCTTTTTTTATGGCTCAATTCTAAAAAAAGAATGGATTACTTTAACACTAAAGTCATCCACCACCAAAATGGAGATAAGCTCATTCAGTCTCTGAAGAGGATATGCTTCTCCAGTGTATTAATTGTGTGGTGCTAAACCAACCATTGAGCGCTGAGTACCCAAATGTAAAAGGAGTAGCACAAAACCTCAGTTTTGTACCAATTTATTCTGCCCACATCAACAAACATGCTAACCTGTTCTGCCTTGTAGCCCACCTCCACACATAACTCTGTAATTTTGTCATTTATCCATTTTCTTAAAATTTTATTTTATTTTTTTTAAAAAAGCTCCATTTCCCCATTGGCTGATTTCGAGTGTTGTGTGTTTAGAAAGTGCACACACAGTAAAGACATACTTCCTCATAGCACTACAAGTATTTGCCCCTTCCTGATTTTAGTTTTTTGCGTATTTGTCACACTTACATGTTTCAGATCATCAAACAGATTTTAACATTAAACAAAGATAACCCAAGTAAACATGAAATGCAGTTTTAAAATTATAATTTCATTTATTAAATGAAAAAGGCAATGTGACCCTATGTGGGAAAAGTAATTGTCCCCTCTTTGTTATATCATGAATTTGACTCTGATAAAGCACTTTTTTTCTCCTTTTTTTTTTTTTTTTAAAAAGCTGGGTTCAGTTTCACTAGCCACACCCAGGCCTGATTACTGCCACAAGTCTTGAATCAACAAATCCCTTCAATAGAACCTGTCTGACAAAGGGAAGTAGGCTAAAAGATCTCAAAAAGCAACACATCATGCTCCGATCTAAAGAAAACCAAGAAAAGATGAGAAACAAAGCTACATTATCAGTCTGGAAAGGGTTACAAAGCCATTTCTAAGGGTTTGGGATTCCAGTGAACCACGGTGAGAGCCATTATCCACAAATGGAGAAAACTTGGAACAGTGATGAACCTTCTCAGGAGTTTCACCTTCTTTGAGGTGACTGTTGTGACTTGCTATATAAATAAAACTGAATGGAATTGGCTGGCCTACCAAAATAACTCCAAGAGCGATTCGACAACTCATCCAGGAGGTCGCAAAAAAACCCAGAACATCTAAAGACCTGAAGGCCTCACTCACCTCAGTTAAGGTCATTGTTGAGACTGGGCAAAAATGGCATCCATGGGAGAGTTCCAAGAGAAAACCACTGCTGACCAAAAAGAACACACAGGCTCATCTCACATTTGCCAAAAAACATCTTGATGATCCCCAAGACTTTTGGGAAAATATTCTGTGGACCGACGAGACAGAAGTTTAGCTTTTTGAAAGGTTTGAGTCCCGTTATATATCACATACCGACCGTCATAGTGGTGGTAGTGTAATGGTCTGGATCTGTGTCCCTCCTTCAGGACCAGGATGACTTGCAGTATTTGATGGAACTGTGAAGGAGAATATCCGGCCATCAGTTTGTTCCCTGTACACTTGGGTTATGCAGTGGGACAATGATCTGAAACACACCAGCAAGTCCACTTGTGAATGGCTCAAATAAGACTAAATAAAGGTTTACCTTAAGCAGGCTTTTCGTACTTGAAACCCCTCGGATGTGGCTGAATTAAAACAATTCTGCAAAGAAAAGTGGGCCAAAATTCCTCCACAGCGATGTGAAAGACTCATTGCCAGTTATCACAAACCCAAAGGTGGCACAACCAGTTATTAGATTCAGGGGACAATTACTTTCTTAGGCCATTTTCTTATAATAAATAAAATCATCATTTAAAAATCATTTTGTATTTACTTGGGGTATCTTTGTCTAATATTAAAATTAGTTTGATCTGAAACATGTAAGTGTGACAAAACATCTACCCACTTCCTTTTTACTGGGCAGTTGTGGCAGTTAGCTGTGTTTCAACAGCAGGATGCACACTCTGCAGGAGTTCTGATTAATTCCACTGGGTCTGACACAAGAAAGCTTGCAAAAGAAAATTGTCCTTCACAGGCTGATAATGATTGAATGACTCCTAAGTAATGATGATGCCTGTGTTAACTTTGGCTGGGACATAGTAACATGTTAGAAATCAGCTGATTTTGCCAATAGCGTCAGTTCTGCTAATGAAGGCACATGTTTTATCGTCAGACCCACAAAATTAGATTGCGTAATGACCCAGTGGCGCAGGCCAGGGTTAATTACCATACAAATGGCAAAAATCCATAATTAATCGACAATAATTAAACATTAGAGCATCATGAGCTTGAGAATTACAGATACAGATATGACCTAAATACCCTACTTCTGTAAAAAGGATTATGTTATTTTCATGGACCAGTGTTTTCAATTAGGACTAAGTGGCATTATTCATAATGCCATTTGGTTTATCTGGAAGCAAGTAGCCTGTTTAGAGAGGAAAATAGATTTTGATCCTTTGTTGGTGCACAGTCTCCATGTTGGATCATCCAGGACTTGAGCGGTGAGATGATGGAGGATGATGGGTGGTTGAAAAGTAGCTTCAATCAGCGCAAATGAAGGGGAAAAATAGCACATGATGCCACCTCATGATTAAAATGCAGGAGAGAGAGAGATGGATAACCTGGCTCTGTAGAAAGTCAGCAAAGTTCATGCCAGAAGCTGGGCTTGCTGCCTCCAGTCTCTATACTGTCTGTGCTGTGCTTGGACTGTGTGTGTGTTAAATGGTTTCTTGGAACTGTGAAGCAACAACTCTCACAGTTACAGTTGATGTGAACAGGATGCCAGTGGCTAATGCTATTGTGGAATCATCTGTTGTGTCCTACTTTTTAGAAAGTCCCCTCTGTTGCTACCAACACCACCAAGAGGATTACCAGAGGTCCCTGATGTCCAGGCAGACCTAATAGCATTTAATTTACTTAGTATGGCTGTAATTCCACAATCTACATCTGTAGCAATGAGAAGGGCTTACTGTAGATTCACAGTAGATCATGAACTGTGACTTACTGAAACGTGCAAACATACATGGAAATACAGAATAAAAGGCAGAAACGGAGTTTGTACAATTCTTGAAAGCTTGAAAGTCAACATTTGGTATGAACAATGTTATTCTTCAGCAGTCTGAGCTCATAGGTAGCTTTCTTGTAATTTCTTTAAGTAGTCTTCAGGAGTAGCTCTCCAGGCTTCTTGAAGGACATTCAAAGCTCTCATTTGGATGTTGGCTGCCTTTTTTTTCTGTTCTCTGTCAAGATGATCCCACACTGCTTCAATAATGAGATCTGGACGCTGGAGAGACCCTACTTTTCTGCATTCATTATTCCATCAGTTTTGGACAAGATCCCCAACACCACTGGCTGAAATGCAGCCCCAAAACATGACAGAGCCTCCACTGTGTTTTACAGATGACTTTAGGCACTCCCTGTTGTACCTCTCTCCTGACCTCCTCTGTACATATTGATGATGATTTAAACAAACAAAGCTTTAAAAAAAATCAAATTTGGATTCATCACTCTGTAAGACCTGCTCCCACTGGTTTTCAGCCTGATTCTTGTGTAATTTGGCATACCTCAGCACCTTTCCACTGAGACCATTTCTGCTGAGGCTTCAACAAACAGTAGATGGATCAACTGATGGGCCAGATGCATCTCTCAGGTTCTGTCAGGGTTTTTTTTGTTCTTATTTCCTAAGGACATGACTTCCAAATACATCAGCCATAGTTTTTTAGGCCTGCCACTTCTTTTGTCCTCCATGTATCCAGTTTCCTCAGATTTATTTTATTTTTTTTAGGGGGGGGGGGTGATCTGAATTATTTGATTTTGGGAACTTTCCTTAAAGCAGCAATACTTCAATATATTCTTGACTTGAACATCAAAGCAGCCTAATATTTTTAGTTAGTGGACCAATTCTCTTGTGTCTTGTGTTTTAAATTTGAGGGACCAAAGATCATTTCTTCAGGCTTATCATTAAATTGGGATATCCAGCATTAGATATCTGTTATGCAGGTAAAAGATCTAGAGTGTTAAGTTATGGGTTTGAAGAGCAACATTTAATTGACAGAGCTGTTTGCATCAATGTGGCTAAGCAGAAATATACAGTGTATATTGAAAACATCAGTGGGCCAAGCATGGATCCTTGAGGAACACCACAACCAAAAAAATAAGTTAACAATTAACCAGTCTAAAGTAATTGATTCCTCTGTACCATGAAATTTAGCAAATGTATCTATCTGGAAAGATTTTTATTTACAGTAACCAGATGGATTGGCACTGATTGCCAGTATAGAGTAATTTTGAAGGAAAAAGATGAAACAGATGATTTGCACATTTACATTTTACCCGCTCTGCTCTGTTCTCAGAGACAGGTGGCATCTGCATCGCTCCAAGGCCATCAGACCCAGACGCAGAGATTGTCCCCGGAATGGCTATGCGACCATTTTTTGGCATTAAGCCAATGCTTATGGACACTGAGGTGTGTGTGTGTGTGTGTACTTGCTATTCCTGCAAATGTTGAATGGCTGGAAACGACCTAGGGGAGAGGGTCAGATTAGGATTATAAAATAACCACCAGCTGTGTCACTTTTGATACCCACCCTATTCCCACAATCGGCCCAAGTCTGTGCTTGCCAAACTCCCTATTAAAAATCTGTTGCTCTATTTTGTGGTGATTGAGGTTGCTTTTGCTTTGCAAAGCACAGATTGTGCTGACAGTTGTAGTGTCCCTGAGCCACCCCCCCCCCCATGCAGCCAAAACATACAAAAAAAAACATTTGAGGTTTAATGTAGCATTTCCAACACTCAAACTGTGCCTGTTTGTCACCTCGGAATGTTTTATTGGTTTTGTAATACAGTTTTCTAGTTGACATTAACACTGTTTTGGATTTTTTTGGATTTCTCCAGGGCAAAGTGCTGACTTCCAACAACATATCTGGAGCTCTATGTGTGGCTCAACCTTGGCCTGGTATGGCCAGAACTATTCATAACAACCACCAAAGATTCATTGACACGTACTTCCAGCCTTATCCTGGTACAGTATCACAATTTCAGGAACAAACTGATTATTTTTTTCATGATGTTTTCTTATTGCCTGTTTTCACGTAAGGAGAAACATACAGTCTCTAAATCCCTCTGTATTGGTGCCCATGATGTAGGTTACTTTTTTACTGGTGATGGTGCCTATCGGTCTGAGGAGGGGTACTACCAGATCACTGGCCGCCTTGATGATGTCATTAACGTGAGCGGTCACAGGATTGGGACAGCAGAGATAGAGGATGTAGTGGTAAGGACAGTAACTGACAAATTTGAATGTTTTACATTCCAAGGCTCAAAGTTCACATTTGAGGTTTCACAACTCTGACTTTAAAAAGCAAAAACTATACCTGCATTACACCAAACTAAATTCAGGTATGCTTCTGGTTTCAAATTGGCTTCTATCATCTTCAAGGTTGTCCTTCTGAAGCTCACAGTGCATCATTCCGTGCAAGTCCAGTTCTGACTGTTTGCACAAACACGTCTGAGATTTTGCACTGACCTCAAATTGGGACCGAGAACAATCTTTAGCTTCTCTGTTAAACTGACCTGACGTTCATGCTGAGGAGCATCACTGGTGATGGGAGCTTAGTCTGGCTACAACTCAAAGACTAAATAGCAATGTGCTGTGGAGCTCAACCAGTTTAGCTTAGCAGGCTGATATCACAGATCAATATTAGCAATTTGCCCACCTATCAATATTGGTATTTTTAATGGTCAATAAATGAAAATTTAAAAAGCAAAGAAAAGACAGGTCAAACGCCCTTCAGCTGTGTTATACATATTGATGTCACATAGTTTGTTCACCAGAGGCAGTCTGCAATTTCCCAGTATATTATTGGTCGGTATACCGGAATATCTGATTTTATTCATCCATATCCACAGCTCCAAAAAAATTAAAGGAACACTTTTTAATCGGAGTACAGCATCAAGTCAGTTAAACTTCTGGGACGTTGAGCTGATTAGTTAAGTAGCAGAGGGGGTTGTTACTCAGTTTCAGCTACTTTTGTGTTAATGAAATTAACAACAGGTGCACTGGAGGGGCAATAATAAGACAATCCCCCAAACAGGAATGGTTTTACATGGGTTTCCCTCCTCATCTTTTCTGACTGTTTTTTCACTACTTTTACATTTGGCTAGGGTCAGTGCCACTACTAGTAGAAGAGGAGATCCCTGGACCCTACAGAGGTTGCACAGTTAGTCCAGCTCCTCCAGGATGGTACATTAATGTATCATTGCCAGAAGGTTTGCTGTGTCCCAGCATAGTCTCAAGAGCATGAAGGATATTCCAGGAGACAGGCAGGTTACTCTAGGAGTGCTGGACAGGGCCATAGAAGGTCCTTAACCCATCAGAAGGACCAGTATCTGCGTGTTTGTGCAAAAAGGAACAGGATGAGCACCTCCAGAGCCCTACAAAATGACCTCCAGCAGGCAACTGGTATGAATGTCTCTGGCCAAACATCAGAAACAGACATGAGGGTGTCCTGAGGGCTCGACATCCTCTAGTGGGCTCTATGGAACATGCGGCTAGATTAGCATTTGCCATACAATACCAGAATTGGCAGGTCCACCACTGGTGCCCTGTGCTTTTCACAGATGAGAGCAGGTTCACCGCTGAGCACATGTAACAGCCATGGAGAATGTTATGCTGCCTCTAACATCATTCAACATGATCTTTTTACCCCATTGAGAGCTGATGTGTTTTCAAAATGTTCCTTTATTTATTTATTTTTTTGAGCACTATAAATTGGTTTCAGTATTGGTCTTAAAATTTCTATACTGGGCTCTAGTGCATTGGACTAGTTTGCCGTGTCCAAGACTGATTAAGATGTAGACTCAGGTAATGAGGCTGACCAGGAGGATCCTCATTTCATTTTTTTTTTTTTTGACATGTACAGGATTGTGCGCCATGAATGCAAAATCCTGCTATAATGTCATGAGGCATTTCTGGGAGAACATCCAGCACAGGCATTGTGCTGAAAACACAGAAGATTTTTGGTCACACCAACACAATGCTCAATCATTAGCAACCAGTGAGGGAAATTCACAGTCTGAATCACATGTGGAAGAGGTCAGAGCAGGATTTGCATGGAGTCTAAATACAGCAGAAACACTGTTTCATAGGAGGCAGAAATAAAGTGGCAAAATTAAGGGCTGAGTCCTGAATGCTTATGTAAGAAAGGTAATGCTTTTGGTTGTTCCAAAAAAAAAAAAAAGTTCTCAAAAGTATTAGTTTTACCCACAGTTGGATGTTAAGCTTTTGCAAAATCTGAAGGTGATCCTGATTTCTGTGATAGAATCAGTGTCCTGCAGTGGCTGAATCTGCTGTCATAGGGTATGCACACAACATCAAAGGACAAGGTAAGAAACTCAACACATTTCCTTTCAGTGTAAATCAGTGATGTATTTTTCCAGTTTGCAAGGACAGATAAATATGTATCTTTTGTGTTTTCAGGTATATACGTCTTTGTGGTGCTTAAAAAGGGCGTAGATATACAAGAGGCGGACTTGTCCAGGCAGCTAAACAGCATGGTGTCTGAAAAGATTGCTAAGTACGCTTGTCCAGACTTCATCCAGGTAATTCTGCAGTGCTGACTTTAAAAGGCACACAGACGGTCAAGACTGACTTTAGTTATTTAGTAAATTTTCATTCTTTTGGTCTTTGTCAGTTTGCCAAGCGTCTGCCAAAAACCCGCTCGGGTAAGATAATGCGCCGGGTACTGCGTAAAGTTGTGGAGAGCGACTTGGAGGGTTTGGGCGACCTCAGCACTCTGGACGATCCTGCAGCAGTTCAGGAGATTATTCAAGGTCACGAGAAGCTCTTAAGTAAACATGGACCATAATGATGTGTTTTCTGTAAACATTCATATCTGAGAGGAGTGTAAATGTGAAGCCTGCGTGCTGCACTCCATTTTCATTAACCACGCTTGTGCCTTTTTGTATGGAAAATGACTTTTAATCAACAAATTCTTTTGTAAATATGAAAATTTTTATGAAATCAGATAAGCTCTTTTACAATCTACAGATATACCGGTCCATAAGATCTTAAAAAGTTGCCACCTGACCCCCTCAGAATTTCTCTGTAACTGTTGAATATTTAATGTAGACAGACAAAATTTCCCTTTTGAATATTTTACAAGTTATAGGCCCTTGAAGTAGAAAGGAGTGGGTCCAAACAGGGCAACTTTAAATTTTCAGGGCTGAAAACACATTGAACCTCAGTTTAAAAAATGCAAACAAATCAATTTTACACACACACATTAAGTTTCACAATCTGAGGGGAAAATCTTAGTTTTGTTCAGCACAAATTTTCTAACTTTGAGCATTGATATCAAGGGGTGGGGGAGCACAGTTTCAGTAGCAGAATTGCACCAAATTGTCTATGACAGTAACAGAAAAAAATTAGTTGCTGATGATTGGCTGCAAAAAACTTAAAAAATTGCACTTTAGGTAAACCTTAAAGGGTCATATCACCATATAGGTCAAAACAAGGTGCTGCATATGAAGGGTCTCCTTTAACCTACATTTTGACACAAGGATTATTTTCTAGTCATGATTCCTTCTGGGTCAAAATAATTCTCTATTGTCATTTTTACAGTAGCTAGCCCCTGTACTTAAGAAGGGAGGAGATGCTGGCGAGGGCTCAAAAATGCAAGAAAGAATAATGCAAATAAAATGCACAAAATTTTGATGTACTCTGAGGTTATGAAACTGCAGATATTGTTAGTATGAAAGTATAATTTTACATGTCTTCATTAAATAAACAATTTTTTTTGGGGGGGGGGGCAGTTACTGATGTACTTTACTCTTAGTAGGAATGAATAAAGTTGTTACATGGTAATAACCTGTCATTGTAAATGTCGTTCAGTAAGCTATTGTAATCTCGCATAAATGCATTAAAGAAATTACAGAAATTGTTTTTTGTCCATCTGTGGGACCAGAACACTTTTGACCCACAAGCCTTTAAACTGTTAACTATTACCTTTGGACACAAAACCACCAGCCTTAAAGTGTGTTGTTTAAGAACACTTGAATTTTATTGAGTGACACAATAAGGAGTCTTTATGCATCTTATTTCCACACTGATGGAATATTCTGGGCCAACAGTTTACACAGAATATAATTTAATACAATGTAATCATTACAGTCTTAAGGTATATCCTGCACCCATTTGACTTATCTGTTCAGCATGTGTTTGATCAGCTCCATGAAGACTGCTATCTTACTGTTTTGTTCTTAAAAAGCTTTGGCTTAAAAACAAACTCTCCACTGAACACCAGTTCAGTTTGGAAGCTGCCATTTTTGGAAAGGGATAACAGATGGCATGCACAGGAGAAACAGAGCCAGAAAGTGATCAGATGATACAATTTTCTTTTTTCAGTCCACACACTCTAAAATTAAGTATTAGTTTGATTTAGTTATATGAATAATTTTCACTTCTAAAGGCTCCATGTAAACATAGACACTAATGAAGGCATTTCAAAGACATGACCGCAGTCACATTGCTTCGTCTCTGAAACTGAGGTTCCCACTGGCTCCTTTTAACTTGGTTAACTCCCATCGGCCTTCTCCACACAGCTTTAGCTGGACATCATGGTACTGGAAAAATAGTTAACACATAAGATTGATCAGATTTGAGAACAAAGTGAGAGGAGGTAGGTGAAAAAAACACACAAAAATGTATTACTGGTCAACTTTCAACTGATTGGCCTTTAATTCAATAATAGTGATGTTTGAATGTGTGGACTTTAACTTCCAACAGTTACTTTAATTACAGTCAGGATGTTCAGTCTACCTTCTCCAGGCTGCTGCGATGCCCCAGACTGACCAATGTCATGCCCAGCTGTTTGCAGGTTCGGTACAGTTGTGCTTCCACTTCCTCGGTCAAAGCACTAGTGGCTTCATCTAAAACTGAAATTTAAACACCAGAAAGTTGCAGTAGAACATATCTTGGTACAGTAGCGTTGTTTTTTTAAAATATTGGCACAAAATCCCGAGAACATACTTGCATATTTGGGCTGCAGGTAGAAAAGTCGTGCAAAGGAGAGGCGCTGCATTTCACCTGGAGACAGAACGTCATACCTGCAGAGGAAAAAATACCCAAAAACAAACAACAGTTCAGGAGGTGACAGTTGCATAGCAACAAGTAATACACAAAGTTTTAGTTTCTAATCGTTTGTCTTACCAGTTCCAATCCACGTTTTCATCCAGCCCGCCCGTCCGTTTCAGGAGATTGGCCTGCACACAGATCGAGTTTTTATTTACCACAAGTGCAAATTCAAAGTATTTTTAAATTTTCAAAGTGAATACAGAATTTAGCTTACCACTCCAGCTAGTTCCAGGAATTCTATTATTCTGTCATCATCCACTGACCCTGAAAACACATGACAAAAGCACAAGAACCTCAGTTTTATCTGAATTTAGAAGCAGGAAATTAGGTCATCCAGTCCTTTATGTCTTTAAGACATTCCTGCAGTTTAACTAATTGATGTGTGTCATCTGGCTTCATGGATAGATAAAGCTGGGTATCATCTGCATAGCAAAGAAAATGTATGCAATGCTTTCTAATAGTACTGCCTAAGGGAAGCATGTATAATGTAAATAAAATTGGTCCTAGCACAGAACCCTGTGGAACTCCATAATTAACTTTAGTGTGTGAAGACGACTCCCCATTTACATGAACAAATTGGAGTCTATTAGATAAACATGATTCAAACAACTGCAGCGCAGTACCTTTAATACCTATGGCATGCCCTAGCAACTGGCCTAGCAACCGGCCCATCTGCCTAGCAACCGGTTTAGTAACCGGCTTAGTAAGCGACCTAGCAACCACCCTATTTGCCTAGCAACTGACCTAGCAACCACCCTATTTGCCTAGCAACTGACCTAGCAACCGGCCTATCTGCCAAGCAACCAGCCTAACTGCCTAGCAACCGGCCTATTTGCCTAGCAACTGACCTAGCAACTGGTCTATCTGCCAAGCAACCGGCCTATTTCCTTAACAACCGGCCTATCTTCCTAGCAACTGACCTAGCAACCAACCTAGTAACTGACCAGCTTAGTAACCGACCTAGCAACCGGCTTAGTAACCAAACTTGCAACTGGCCTATCTGCCTAGCAAACGACCTAGCAACCAACCTGGCAACCGCCCTAGTAACTGGCCTATTACCAGCCTAGTAACCAACCTAGCAACTGGCGTAGCAACAGGCCTATCTGCCTAGCAACCGGCCTCCGATCTAGCAACCGGCCTCCGACCTAGCAACCGGCCTCCGACCTAGCAACCGGCCTCCGACCTAGCAACCGGCCTCCGACCTAGCAACCGGCCTATCTGCCTCCACCAAACTTTACACTTGGTACATTGCAGTCAGACAAGTACCGTTCTCCTGGCAACCGCCAAACCCAAACTCGTCCATCAGACTGCCAGATGGTAAAATGTGACTCATCACTCACAGAACACATCTTCACTGCTCAATTTCTACACACTTAAGGAGTCTTTTTAAAAGAAAAGCTGATGCGACACAGTGGGAGACATGCCTCTGTCCCGCCAAAAGGGACTACACACACATCAACTATTAAAGGTATTTTCCCTCTTGCTAGTTAGCTGTTGAACACACAGAATATGATACCTGATGTTGGGTAAATATCCTTCAGTGGGTAGATCACCTGTTGGAGAAAAAATTTTCAGTAAATTAGATTTAGTAGATTTGAAGACTTTTCATAAACATAATACCCTACACATACATATATGCATGATTTGGCATGTTGCAGTTTCTATAAAGGAGCAACTTTTGAGAAAAACAGCATAAAAAAAGAGACCTGTTCACGAAGAGTGCCATCAGTCAGATAGGGTTTCTGGGGCAGGAAGAGGGTTCCTCTGGGCCCAAAACATGTGGTCATCTGGACAAAACCTGAGGAAAAACAATCAACAGACAGTTGACAAGCTATTGAATGCATTTAAGGATATTTCTTTATTTTTTGCATAATGGTTCATATTTGTTGATTTTATAGTACCTTCACACATCTCTGCCAATTAAAAAAAATAAAAACTAAACAAAAATAAACTAACTAACATGTAACATATATCTTGAATTTTTAAAAACATAAAATGCAAAGAAATTAAACTATTGCTGTTATTGTCCCTCAAGTCAGTGAACTGCAGTACTGACAGGTTCCAATAAATGTATTGTTAAGATCAGTTTAAAACTATAACCTGTTGTTCATGTTCTTTACTTACTGGATTTTTAAAGCGAAATACATATCAGTTTTTCTTCACCTTCTGATTAAACTTGCCCTGCCATTTGATACCTTCACATTAAATAGATCACAATGGATCAAATAGCCTCACTTCTTCCGCTCTCTCACCACTGTGTGCTTCCCACAGACGGTTAAGGACTCGCAGCAGTGATGTCTTGCCAGTGCCCGTGTTCCCCACCACCAACAGATGAGTTCCCTGGCATATTTTCAGACTCAGATCCTCCACCAGCAGCTGGTCCGAGAAAGGGGATTTGTATGAAAGGTGGTCCACGATGAAGGCTGTGTCCACTGGGCCTGCGTGGATGTTGAAGTCACTGTGCGGAGAAGTGATTTAGTTTAGGCTCAAATGCTTTGGTATAAACATTAATTATTACCATATTCTTTTTCTGCTGCCATTTCTGTATGTTTAATGTAATCTAATAAATTCTGTTCACATACAGCCTGCTTCTTAAATCACTGCACTGTGTATTTTTTTTGAAGCGGCAGAGAATAACATGCTCATACAAACCTGTCAAAGTCATAGCTTTCTCCTGATGCTGGGTCGTAGTCACACTGCTTGCGTAGGATGTCATCCATCACCTCCCTCAGCTCCCCGATCCTGACCACAACACACACGCACACAGTTACGGAAAGGTGGCTGGTATACACAAACCTTGCTGTCATCATTTGTCCTGAGAGAGGTGAATTTGAGTATGCAGCCTGATACCTGTGGGTGTATCCAGCCACATCTGACAGAGTCGTTGACAGGTCTATTAGCTGCGTGAAACCATTTATCAAGTAGATGCACACAAAGGCGTTCTGAATATGAACAAGGAGTGGGAGAATCCAAGCAGAGAGTAAATAGGAGACAAGATTATTAAACACACACACACACACACACACAAACATTTGGAAGTCAAATCTCTGCATAAACAGGCATCTGGAATGTTGAGGGGTATAAAAAGGATTTTGATGCCACCTAGTGGGTAAAACACCTACAAACATATATTTAATCTTTCAACTTAACTACAAGGAAAACATTAGAACAAAAATGTACACCCTTGTAAGATAATAGTTTGATTTTATGTTCTAATTTGCTATTAAAGTCATTTTAAAATTGTTTAATGAGAATAGCAGAGGAGACCACACTGGGTGTCACTCATGTCAGCTAAGAGCAGAAAGCTGAGGCTACAATTTTGAACAATTAAAAAACTGGAAAAGCGTTGCCTCATCTGATGAGTCTCGATTTCTGCTGTGACATTTGGAAGGTGTGGTCAGGATTTGGCATAAACAACATGAAAATATGGATCCATTATGCATTGCATCAAGGATTCAGGCTGATGCTGGTGGCATAATGATATGGGGGTATTCTCTTGGCATACTTTGGGTCCCTTAGTACCAACTGAGCATTGTGTGTAAACCACAGCTTAACTGAATATTGTTGCTGAACATGCCCATCCATTTATGACCATAGAGTCTTCTGATGGCTGCTTCCAGCAAGACAACACGTCATGACACAAATCTCAAATCATCTCACACTGGTTTCTTATAGTGAGTTCACTATACTCAAATGACCTCCACAGTCACCAAATCTCAAACCCACAGAGCACCTATGTAGTCGAACGGGAGATTCTCATCATGGACCTGCAGCCGACAAATTGCAGCACGTGACGCCATCTTGTCAATATGGACCAAAATCTCTGAGGAGTATTTCCAGCACCTTGTTGAATCTATGCCACAAAGAGTTCAGGCAATTCTGAAGGCAAAAAGGGGGTTCAACTGGGTACTAGCAAAGTGTACTTAATATAGTGGCACAATTAATATACAATTAAGTAATAATAGCTTATCAAGCAACATAATAAAGGAAGTTAAACACAAAAAGAAAAATGGTTGAAAAAATATTTTCTTAAAAACAAAATTTGGAAGTTGTATTCAATTCAAGCACAACTACGACCCTGAAGCATTATAGCCTTAACAGTTGAGTATTGTTGCCTCGCAACATGGAGTTA
>JAMQGT020013284.1:0-33832 GCA_024447675.2 Pterophyllum scalare
AAAGGTAAAGGCTACAAGACCATCTCCAAGCAGCTTGAGGTTCCTGCGACTACAGCTGCACATATTATTCAGAAGTTTAAGGTCCACGGGACTTTAGCCGACCTGCCTGTACGTGGTCGCAAAATGAAAACTGATTGAAGGGAAGGATAAAATGAATGATAACCAAAGAGCCCAGAACAACTCCCAAAGAGATTAGAGGTGAATTCCAAGGTCAGATCGCACAGCATCGCTGTTTGAGTCGAAGTGGACTTAATCGAGACGACTGAGGAGGACGCCACTGTTGAAAGCAAATCATAAAAAAGTGAGACTGGAAGACTGGGGACAAGCATGGTGGCAATAGCATCATGTTAAAGTGGAACAGTGCACTGATACCTTATTGAATCTGAGAGGCAAGGTAATACACACTGTAATTCATACCGTAAATATGTAATAATATCAAACAGGATAATCACCTCACTGTCCCACCTGCTCACTCTACAAGTTTTCCCATTCTCATCCCGGTCATGTACTCTTTATACTGGCTAGAGGCTGAAAAGCACCCACGATAGCTCATGTAACATCTCAAGTATTGTTGAATTCAGCTGACTAAATCCACAAAGAGCAGTAAACCCAATCAGCAGCAGAAGTCAGCTGATCACAACCTGTCAACAAAGAATCTGCTGCAATGGATTTCATGGATTTCCAACCTTCCAAATCCCATTTTACCCTCTGACTAATCCCATGTCTCCAGTGAAACATGGTGGTGGCAGCATGATGCCATGGGTTTTATTCTCAGCAGCTGGGATAGAGAGGGTAGTCAGAACTGAAGTCCCACAGTCATTGCTGAGTTTTGATCTCAAAGTCAATTTCCTAAAGTAGCTCTAACATATAAAAATTTCCACCCTAAATTTAATGACTTTGTAACCATTTCATTATTTTTTGCTCATTATTTTTGCGTTCATTAGTGTGTGACTGTGTGTGAATGTTACTTAGAAAGAACTTAAGATGTAGAAAGTGCTTGTATGAATGTGTGTGAATGGGTGAATGAGACATGCTGTATAAAGCGCATTGAGTGCTCATGTAGAGTAGAAAAGTGCTATATGAGAACCAGCCCATTTATCATTCACCATCCGGGGTCAAATCTGTGCCAAATCAACATGCGGATCCATCTGCTGTGGCCATGCAGCAGCTGTAAGTACCTTCTATTTGTAAATTAGGTGACAGTTCCCGAAAACTGAGCATTCCTTCATAATTGCATCAGTCAGCAGGATGGTTTAAATTCCAGAGGCCTGCACTTAATATATTATTTTGGGTCACAAGAGGGTGGTACAGTATCATTTTAGACTCTTGTCCAATTCTCAAATTCCTACTTGTGATGGAAATAATGCACCCATAATGCTCCAGTGTTTCATTCTGATTCTACAGAATAAACCACGTGCTGGTTTAGCCCGTAGTAATTTCACAAGCTTATTATTAGTTTTCTATGCAATGCTAATCTAAAAAAGAACTTGTAAGTAAAGATATATAATGCATGTAGTGAAGTATAAATACAATATTTATGTTATTGAAATTCTTGAGACTGTCTTTACAATATATCCAGTATTTTGTGGTGGGTCTCATAGTCCGCTCATAGGAAATTTTAAGCCTCAAACTCTTCGTTTCCTGTATTTTTGTTAATTTTTATGAATGATTTATGGTGGAAATAGCTTTATGTAAGGAAAAACAAAAATAAGGCACTGTGAAACAATTCAACATACACTATATTGCCAAAGGTATCCCCTCAGCCATCCAAATCATTGAAATCAGGTGTTCTGATTACTTCCATGTGATGTGTAAAATAAAGCACCTAGGTATGTAGACTGCTTCTGAAAACATATGCGAAAGAATAAGTTGAATAAGTCGCTCTCAGGAGCTCAGTGAATTCCACCATGGTACTGTGAAAGGATGCCACCTGTGCAATGAGGCCAATTGTGAAATTTCCTCACTACTAAATATTCCGCAGTCAACTGTTTGTGTTATAATAACAAAGTGGAAGCAACTGGGAATGACAGCAACTCAACCATGAAGTAGCAGGCAACATAAAATCATAGCACGGGGTCAGTGGACACTGAGGCCAACCAACTTTCTGCAGAGTAGAAAGCATCTTAAAGCTCCTGGAGGCAACTGTTTGTTGTAATTTGGCGTTATATAAGTAAGATTGAATTGAAATTGCATTAGTGACTACAGACCTCCAAACTTCACGTGGCCTTCAGATTAGCTCAAGAACAGTGCGTAGAGAGCTTCATGGAGTGGGTTTCCATGACTGAGCAGCTGCATCCAAGTCTTACATCACCAAGCTCAATGCAAAGTGTCAGATGCAGTGGTGTAAAGCACACTGCCACTGGACTCTAAAGCAATGGAGATGTGTTCTGGAGTGATGAATCACGCTTCTCTATCTGGCAATGTGATGGACAAGTCTGGGTTTGGCGGTTGCCAGGAGAACGGTACTTGTCTGACTACATTGTGCCAAGTGTAAAGTTTGGTGGTGGTGGGGAGTTTATGGTGTGGGGTTGTTTTTCATGAGTTGGGCTCAGCCCCTTAGTTCCAGTGAAAGGAACTCTTAATGCTTCAGTATACCAAGACATTTTGGACAATTTCATGCTCCCAACTTTGTGGGAACAGTTTGGGGATGGTCACTTCCTGTTCAAACATGACTGCACACCAGTGCATAAAGCAAGGACCAGAAAGACATGGATGAGCCAGTTTGGTGTGGAAGAACTTGACTGACCTGAACAGACTCCTGACCTCAACCTGATAGAACACATTTGGGATGAATTAGAGCGGAGACTGTGAGCCAGGACTTCTCGTCCCACATCTGTGTAATCCCTGTGAGGTATAAGCTCATGCTCAAAACACACTGTTCCAGAAAAGTTTTTTTTTTCTTAGCTTTGTATGATGTCAGATTCCCTAATATAGAATCAGATATCCCTAATATAGAATCAGATATCCCTAATATAGAATCACAGGACAGCAAGTTCAGGCTACAAGCACATACCTAGTGTTCAAACCTTGTCTTTACAAGGCGTAGCCAGTCAGAAAACAGCCATTTTAAAAAGGGCAGGAAGTGAGTTAAAGTCTTTTGTTTCAGACAGAGGATGAACTGAGGGACTGCATTATGGCCTAGAGTAAGATAAATGAGGATTACTTTGAATTGTGCATCGTGCAAAACTAGTAGTAGTAGTAGAATCAGAGAATAAAAATATAGAGCTGGAAATGAGCAGAATCGGTTCACTTTAATAAGAAAATTATTCGATATATAAACCAAAGGGCCAATGTAGAAAGAGGTTAAAATAAAATCCATGACATTCTTAATATGAAATATTTTTTATATTTTTATTTTCACACAGTGCAGCTGATTCTTTACTCACCGTGCTTCTGATTTACAGTACCTGCTTCAGTACAAGTCATCTGCCTTTGCCTGCTCATGTAACAGAACCGTTCATTCCACTGAAGCTGATTGTTGTGTTTTGTACAGTTTAAGTGCTGTGCAGTCCGTGGTGTGGTAGATTGGCAGGGGAATGTCCCAATCTCTTGTTGCACTCTGGACCCTTGTAGCGTCGCTGACCAGCCCAACTGGAAAGAGGTTACTTATATTATCAAATCATAAAGCACGGGTTTTAAAAGATGTCTCCAGATGCATGTTCCCTCATAATGTGGAAATGCACGGCAATTTTACTTTTTGCCTTCTGGTCCCACATGCTGAGACAGTGTTCCACATTTTAATTGACTTGAGTTTACAGAAGTGAACGTGTCTAACAAAAAAATACGGCACGAAAAGAGACGTCCTGGTCTACGGATCTATGGAAACCCAAAGCAGACAGAACAGCTGAAGTAACAGTGGCTATGCTAGAAAAAGGTAACACAGTAACTGCACGATATGATAAAAACAGCTTTCATTTATGCTTATACAGTAAGAAGTTGTGAATATTGCATTCACATAAACTATAGTATATTTGTCCAAACCTCAACATATATAGTTTGTGTTTAATATAAAGCTATATCCCAATGTCAAACCTCCTCCCTGTATTGATGATGCATAACAACACGTCCCACATTGTCTCACACAAACATAGGCTACTCTTTAACCCATATTCAGTTTGCTGGGATCCTGTCACAATCTACAAAATCTGCAGTCCTTCATATGATCAGACTCACAAAGCTACAGTGCTAATAAAATTGTTTTTTTTTTAATATAAATTTAGTTTCTCTCTCTTTCACTGAAGGTGGTATTATAGTGGTGCTGCAGGCCTTTTTTTTTATGTCAGAGAAATCTTCCACGTACCTCCACTACACATAGTAAAAGACTTTATCATATATATAATCTCATGATTATATTGTGGCCACTATTAAACTGCAGGTTTAGATTTAGGTCTATTTGTGTAACCAAAAACCAAAAAAAGTAAATAGCTTCTTAGTGAGAACAATTACAGTCATGTGAAAAAATAAAGTTTTCACAGGACTCCATGCAGTCCTTCTCTCTTAAGAAATTATAATTCCAATTCCAGTGACGTTGGGATGTTGTGTAAAACATAAATAAAAACAGAATATGATGATTTGCAAATCCTTTTCAACCTATACTCAACTGAATACACTACAAAGACAGGATAGATGTTCAAACGGATAAACTTCATTGTTCTTTTTGCAAATATTCACTCATTTTGAATTTAAGGCCTGGAATACATTCCAAAAGAGTTGGGACAGGGGCATGTTTACCACTGTGTTACGTCACCTTTCCTTTTAACAACACTCAGTAAGTGTTTGGGAACTGAGATGGAATTCTTTCCCATTCTTGCTTAATATACAACTTCAATTGCTCACCTGTCCGGTGTCTGCATTGTCATATTTTGTGCTTCATAATGCACCACACATTTTCAATGGATGACAGGTCTGGACTGCAGGCAAGCCAGTCTAGTACCTACAGTCTTTCACTACAAAGCCACGCTTTTGCAACACGTGCAGAATGTGGTTTGGCATTGTCTTGCTGAAATAAGCAAGGACATCCCTGGAAAAGACGTTGCTTGGACGGCAGCACACGTTGCTCCAAAACCTGTATGTACCTTTCAGCATTAATGGTGCCTTCACAGATATGCAAGTTCCGCATGTCATGGGCACTGACACACCCCAATGCCATCAGAGATGCTGGCTTTTGAACTTTGCGCTGATAACAATCCGGACAGTCCATCATTTCCAAAAACAATTTGAAATGTGGACTTGTCAGATCACAAGACACTTAGGGTCGTGGGAGGGCTGGAGCTTATCCCAGCTGTCATAGGGTGAGAGGCAGGGTACACCCTGTAATAAACAGATATACCTATATATTAGAATTTATATGGTGCAATAAACTTATTTGAATTTGAATATGCACTGCACTTCCACTTCCTTGTTGAATTTATCTCCAGTGGCTTTGGCCGCTTCCCACACCTGCTGTGCCACAGTCGCAGCTTGTTCCTGTCTAATATCATCAGCAGAGTCTTTTTGTTAATCAATGATGGCCTATTTTAGAGAATTCAATGAAGCCTTTGAGCTGATCTGCCAGACCGGAGACCACACTGCTGCAGGCCACACAATACTGCAGTGGTGTACAAGTGAACAATAGTGAATGCCTCAGGCATGGGCGGTCAGGCGGCAGTGCTCAATTTACATAGATCTGACCGACATTTTCTAAATATTTGAAAAGCGTACATTGGGTGTTAATAATAATAATAATGCCTTAGTCTTATATAGCGCTTTTCAAGGTACCCAAAGATGCTTTACAATTTCAAGCACCATTCATTCACACCTCAATCATACTTGGTGGTGGTAAGCTACTAATGTAGCCACAGCTGCCCTGGGGCAGTCTGACAGACGCGTGGCTGCCAATTTGCGCCCACGGCCCCTCCGACCACCACCAAACACACACAGTCACATTCACATTCACACTTAGGCAATGTGGGTTAAGTGTCTTGCCCAGGGACACAATGACAGCACACGCTCAGACGGGGACTCGAACCAGCGACCCTCTGGTTGCCACCCTTATACCACTTCATTGTTCCCTGAGCCTAACCATTATTAATGCTGGAGGGTTAAAGTTGAATATTAATTTTTTTGGAATGCATTGCTGTTTCAGTCTCATGTGCACAAGCCCACTGAAAGACAGTGTATTTCAGTATGATACAGATTGTAAAGCTATGCCATGTCCATGACACTGAGGAGATTGGGACAAGTATCAGTGCATGCTATATCCAATCTAGTTGGAATAAACTTTTTAGGAAATATGTGATTTTAAGAGTGTTTGACCTGCTTCTGGACATGTTTGACTGTTTTCATCCAAAATTTGTATATTTTTGCATAACTATGCAAATGCACCAAATTACAGACTAGCAAATAAGCCATTTGTGATTACATAAATAACAATTATACAGCATACAGAATTGCATCAGTGGAATAATACTGAACCAGGAATTACCAGAAAAACACAAAAATTTAAAACTGCAAAAACACAAGACCTAGGAATCAAACAGTAACCTTAAACGATACAACAATGAAAGTGCTAAAATTAAAAACACTGGGTCATAAACCCAGGACCATGACAATAAGATCCAAGCAAAATGTATATTAACTAGAAACACACTGAGGATGGTAAGACAGGCTGGCAGGTTGTTTTTTAATAGAGACATAGCAACATGATAAATACCGTACCTAACCAGATAGCGATAGCTAACCACACAACCATTTGGAGTTGGTTACCAGCTGAACGTACCATATATGCTCATGGAAACATAACTTTGTTTTTTCTCTCCTCTAATCTTCTCCTTTTCCTCCTCTCTGGACCAGAGGGACAGGTCCTTTCTGTGACTACCTGAATACATGCTGACACACGCAGTCGGTCAGCAAGTAGCCTATTCTTTAAATCAGTGTTGTTACAATTGTACAAATCTGGAGAGTTGAAATAGTTTCTTCTTTCTTTTAGGACATTGGCATTTTAAAGAAAAAGTTTCACTGTTTATCCTATAGGTGCATTATAATAAGCCTTCTCCCCATTATAGCTGCCAGTTAACTGTCAGTTAAAAGTTAACTGAAAGATTTAAATACTTTTTCTGGTTGCTGCATTGCTACAGTGGTGTGAAAAAGTGTTTGCCCCCTTCCTCATTTCCTGTTTTTTGCATGTTTGTCACACATAAGTGTTTCGGAACATCAAACCAATTTAAACAATAGTCAAGGACAACACAAGTAAACACAAAATGCAATTTGTAAATGAAGGTGTTTATTATTAAAGGTGAAAAAAAAATACAAACCATCATGGCCCTGTGTGAAAAAGTGATTGCCCCCCTTGTTAAAACATACTATAACTGTGGTTTTTCACACCTGAGTTCAATTTCTCTAGCCACACCCAGGCCTGATTATTGCCACACCTGTTCTCAATCAAGACATCACTTAAATAGGAGCTGCCTGACACAGTAAGGTCCACCAGAAGATCCTTAAAAGCTACACATCATGCCGAGATCCAAAGAAATTCAGGAACAATTGAGAAAGAAAGTAATTGAGATATATCAGTCTGGAAAGGGTTATAAAGCCATTTCCAAAGCTTTGGGAATCCAGCGAACCACAGTGAGAGCCATTATCCACAAATGGCGAAGACATGGAACAGTGGTGAACCTTCCCAGGAGTGGCCGGCCGCCCAAAATTACCCCAAGAGAGCAGCGACGACTCATCCAAGAGGTCACAAAAGACCCCACAACAACGTCCAAAGAACTGCAGGCCTCACTTGCCTCAGTTAAGGTCAGCATTCATGCCTCCACCATCAGAAAAAGACTGGGCAAAACGGCCTGCATGGCAGAGTTCCAAGGAGAAAACCACTGCTGAGCAAAAAGAACATTAAAGCTCGTCTCAATTTTTCCAAAACACATCTTGATGATCCCCAAGACTTTTGGGAAAACATTCTGTGGACCGATGAGACAAAAGTGGAACTCTTTGGAAGGTGTGTGTCCCATTACATCTGGCGTAAAAGGAACACTGCATTTCAGAAAAAGAACATTATACCAACAGTAAAATATGGTGGTGGTAGTGTGATGGTCTGGGGCTGTTTTGCTGCGTCAGGACCTGGAAGACTTGCTGTGATAAATGGAACTATGAATTCTGCTGTCTACCAAGAGATCCTGAAGGAGAATGTCCGACCATCTGTTCGTGTACTCAAGCTGAAACGAACTTGGGTTCTGCAGCAGGACAATGATGCTAAACACACCAGCAAGTCCACCACTGAATGGCTGAAGAAAAACAAAATGAAGACTTTGGAGTGGCCTAGCCAAAGTCCTGACCTGAATCCTATTGAGATCTTGTGGTATGACCTTAAAAAGGCCGTTCATGCTCGAAACCCTCTAATGTAACTGAATTAGGACAATTCTGCAAAGATGAGTGGGCCAAAATTCCTCCAGAACGCTGTAAAAGCCTCATTGCAAGTTATCGCAAACGCTTGGTTGCAGTTGTTGCTGCTAAGGGTGGCCCAACCAGTTATTAGGTTTAGGGGGCAATCACTTTTTCACACAGGGCCATGATGGTTTGGATTTTTTTTCACCTTTAATAATAAACACCTTCATTTACAAATTGCATTTTGTGTTTACTTGTGTTGTCCTTGACTATTGTTTAAATTGGTTTGATGTTCCGGAACACTTAAGTGTGACAAACATGCAAAAAAACAGGAAATGAGGAAGGGGGCAAACACTTTTTCACACCACTGTATATCACATGGTCATGTGAGCTTTTAATAGAACATTGGCAACTTTTTTTCTGTTCTTCTTTGTTTACAGTTTGTTTGCATGTGTATCATCCTTCCTCTATTTGCTGCTTCGCTGTACGTGGACTGGGCTACTAGTGAAAAAATTCCAGTAAAAATGTGCCTGCAATTCACAGATACTCCACAAATCAACATGATGCCTTTCCCTGTGTCAAATTCTTGTCAATCTGTTCTGAACACTGAAAAGCCTGCTGCCATATCTAGCCATCAGAAAGAGAGCCAGCTGATTATCACCATTAATGATGTCATATAAGGTGCCAGATGATTAAATTTGAAATGGAGACATTTAATTGGAAGGAAAGTGATGACATGATTATGTTGAGCTGTTCTAACGCTCCAAGAGGTCAAGAGACGTTCTCCCAGTGAGTGCTGAAGTTACTGGTATTCACCACTTCCCTATATGCTGGACTTAAGATAGACTAAAGCTGTAGTCAGATGGGGGTTTATATCTTGAGTAGCATAGTGGTTTTTAGTACTGAGCAATATTTCACCTCCTCTCCAGTAAGAATTAGCGTACACCACCTGTCTTAGAAATCCACTGCTTCTCTTGTGATTAAAATCCCATCCAAAGTCACATTCTTGTATTTTTAAAGTGAATCTCAGAGTTTCACATGTTGCCAGCCTATAGGCCTGCTTAACAACCAGTATGAAGTTGAAACTGTAAGGACAGTCAGTTGAAAGCTATTCTTCAGTTGACTGTTGTAATGTTCCTGCAGGTCAGTGCTGCTTCTTAGGTTTAGACCATAGTGCCATTAAAATCTAATTAGTTGTGATGCATTTTATTTTTTGTGATTTCTTTGTTTAATCATGCTCATGTGTTTTTTAGTTTAGCTGATCCAGCTGAGTGATCCTGTGCCAGTTTTTCTATAAAGAGGGATGGTTAAAGTTGTACATAGTCCACCAACGTGTTTAATAAAGCAGTATACATGCTGATCTAAACTCAGTTTTTCAGTTATTTCCAATTTGTGGTGTAATTTTGTGTGTGAGTGTGCATGTTTGGCCGTGTTTGTTTGTCCAGCCTGTATACAGGCCCAACAGCCTCTAGTGGGCCTCATGCTCACTGCCTGGTACAGTGGAGGCAGATTGACATTTGCCATGGAATACCAGAATTGGCAGGTCCACCACTGGTGTCCTGTGCTTTTAATAAATGAGCACAGGCTCACCCTGACCACATGTGACAGATGTGAAAGGTTTTGGAGAAGCCATGGAGAACATTACGCTCCCTGTAACATCATTCAGCATGACCAGTTTGGTGGTGGGTCACCGATGGTCCGGTGAGACATATCCATGGAGAGACGCACAGACCTCTACAGGTTAGACAAAGGCACCCTGACCGCCATTAGGTATTGGATTGAAATCCTCTGACCCATTGTCGGACCCTGTGCTGGTGCTGGGTTCTCCACATGTCTTTTGACTCCCACTCATGAGGCAAGAGTACGCAGGCAGTTGGCTTGGAGAATGAATGATTTCAGTGGTGCAGAGCAGAGCAACCTAGTTTAAGTTAGTGGGGTTAATGGTTTGTCCCCCCACATATCACAGGCTGCTTTAACCCTTTAACAGCCGCCAATACACCCGTTACCTGTCTTTACTTGCTGTGAACAGCTGGTTAGCGCTACCTCTGCTGATAGATCTGATCAAACGTGCTTTGAATTGCCATAATTATGCTACTGTGTCTGATTGAATGTGTCTGAATACCATCTCTGTGTTGGAAGACCCAGAAAGGCTGCTTGTGACTGCACTGAAGACTTAGCCGTCTGGCACGGCAAGAAATGTGTGTTAACATCCTCCTGTGGTGTGATATTTGCTGTGATTGATGTTGCTACCAGTTTTTCCTGAGATGTTTTTTTGATCCCTGTCTTCCCTCAGCTTGGGGCATTCTTTGAGTGTGCTGTTGTGGCCTGGCATAATTTAATATCTAATAGGTTTGATGCACTTATCATTTAACTTTCTTAATTAGCTTGAACCAAGATATTTAAGAGAAATTACACTTACGGCAATTGAGAGAGCTTCACATGGGGCCACTAAGAGTTATATCATGTACTGCACCACTATGTTCACTGGTTGCTTTTTATAATGTGGGAGCACAACATATGTTTGTTTAAAGATTTGACAAGCTGAAGGAATAAACAAAGGCAAAGCTGACGCAGGATGGGGGACCTTGTTCAGTAATTACAGACCAAACTAAAGCACAGGATGAGCTGCATTCCTAGAACAAAATCAATCCCTCTCAATATCATTTGTTTTATTCCCCCATTAACAGGATACAGACAGCTCTGAAGCAATACATGTTACAAACATAGAGTGTAATCAACATTAATTCATGATTTAGTAGCATTTCAAGAGTGCAAAACTTTCAAGGCAGCTCGCGCTCTCGGCAGTATTTACTTTTGAGGGTATACTACTGTATTTTAGAAATATTCATTTTGTTTCCTTTGTTCTGTTTAAATGTATTTTAAAAAGTTTGTACTACAATAAAAAATCAAAGATGGGTGGCATGACAGATGTTTACTCTGATTACACAAACATTATGTAGGAGTAGATAATGGATATTAGGTATTGAACTGGACATGAATAACTTGAGCCTATTATATAATATTATACTACTGCATATTTCTACCTGACTTTCTCTTGATAATTCTTTTTGGAGTCAACTTGAAAGAAAGGCAGATGTGAAACACAAAAGTGGGATCAGAGGTCAAATGTGAAACAGTATTTGGATGCAAACTATAATGTCATATTAAGAATTTCAATATACCAGTATCATTTCCTAAATGTTGCCAATGCAAACAAAGCCAGCCGTTTTTTTTAAAAAGACATTTTATGAAAGTTTGACCTTATTTGACCTTGAAGAAGTGGTCAGAGGTGGAAAGTAATGTGATATTTAGAATCTAAATATTTAGAACTTTCATATGTTGACAGTACACACCACACTTGTAAAAATTATAGTTTCTCAATTGTAAGGCTTTTTGTCATTTTATTTTTTTTTACCAATTAAGCTGATTTTGAAGACCTCGGTGGATGTAAACAAATTTTTTTTTATCAGTTTTCATTCAAAACTTTTTGAACAGAGAGAATGACATATACGCAAGCACTACCAAAAACGTGAGGGGACAATTACTTTTTCACACAGGGCCAGGTAGATTTAAATTGCTCTTTTCCCTTAATAAATGAAACCATCATTTAAAAACTGCAATTTGTATTTACTCAGGTTATCTTTATCTGTTATTAAATTGTATTTGATCATCTGTTTGTTTGACTATTAAATTTAGTTTTTTGTGAAAATGGAAGAAGTGAAGGTAGTATTGCCATCAGTGTCTCCACCATATGTCTATGAACCTGAAAAAAGTCTTCAGAAGAGCTACACCTCATGCTGGTTTAATATTTTGGTGCATTTAAGCCAAATTAGCCTTTCCTGTTTGTTATGTAAACCTGGAAAATGATAGTTGTTAGAGAAGATCAGAAGCCTATGCTTTGGTGATTACCAAAAATGACTTTTTCTGAAAAGATGTAAATATTTTTTTAGTTAGAATGCTAGCTTTATTTGCTTTTTGTCCCTTGATTGTCTTGACTTTGGAGAACAACTTTTACAGAAATGAAAAAAAAACCCACACAGATTCTGATGACACAAGGTTCAAATTACAATTAGGGTCATTATGGCTTAGACCTCACAGAGTTAACTGATAATCTGCCTTTACATTTCTGCTCATCCTACAGAGGTGGGACGGAGGTGAATGAGGAGAAAGACAATTTCTATCTGGAAGCAGATCAAACCCAACAGCATTGCACTGAATCCTAGCAAAAGAAGAAACTCTTGTGGAAAGACAAGACGGCTCTGTAGAGCAGCATAACACAATGTGTACAGAGAAATAGTGAAAAGGAAAGCAGCAGGATTATGTAATTTTTGGCATACTGCCATAAATACCATTAGTCTGAGAAGTTCAAGTGTTTCAAATCTGCAACCCATTCAGATTGTAATGACAGAAGAGGCATCTTGTCAAATTTTAAAACACTACAGCTAATTTATCTGTTAGCAGGTTTAATATGAGACTTGTTTCGTGTTTTTTTTTTTTTTACGAAAAAGAACCAACTATTAAAATGCTGCATCATTAACACAAAGAAGAGATCACAGAAAATACAAACACTGTAAACCAATGTGTTTCACCACTTCCTCACTATTTCTTTTTCCTTATTTATATTTGAAGGGGCCCAAAACATCTGCTGGGAACCTCTCGGCTGAAGTAGCTAAATGTACAAAAACTTGAGGAAAAATTAAGGAAATTTGTGTTTGGTCGACTATTTCCTTGTTGCAAAAATGCTTCTTGGCAATAAATCTTATACCTTTGGAAAGCCTGTTTATTTTAAATGTTGTTAAATGGTGCCGTATTTGTAAGGAAAATGCATTTGTGGGTTGAGCAGCAGAGCTGAGTGTGTCGCCGGCCAATGCCAAACAACTTATTCTGCCATTGACTCTTGTTCTGAGCTTCACAGAGTGGAGTTTATCAGAAACTACCTCCAGAATTTGAGAGTGGAGAGGATGGAACAGCCTGTCTGCATTTCGGACCTCAACCCAACTGAACACTTGTGGGATCAGCTTGGGCGTGCTGATCACACTAGCCTGACCAAGAAAACCACACTGGCTGACTTGCGATAAATGCTGGCTGAAGAATGGGATGCCGTCTCACAGTAGTGTGAAACCAAGCTGGTGACCAGTATAAGACTGTTGTGGCTGTGTATGATTCTTCCAATGTGCTGCTGAGGCTCCCGTTTAAGTGAATAATTTATTAAATTGCCAACATGTCTTGTTTCTTAAACTTGAATTATCCAATCCAGTAAACAAGATCAAACAAAAGTCACTAGCAGAATAAGCTGTGTGGCATTGGCAGAGAAGATTTTCATGGGCACAACCCACATACTCAACTCTGCTGCTCAACCCACAAATGCAGTTTCCTTACAAATGTGGCTCCATTTAAGAGGAAATAAGCAGCCTTTCCAACAGTATAAGACATTCTTGCCAAGAAGCATTTTCACCACAAAAACATAATTGACCTTACTTTTCCTCCTAAGTTTACAATAAATGGTTTTAAAGTAGCTATGAATTAGTGCAGCAGTTTTAATTGCTTGGAGAGTGCATGTTCACTGTGTTTTTGCTAGAAAACCAGTTCAGTGATACAAAGGGTCTTAGTTATCTTCATCACTGCCTGAATGACATGATAATATACAGTACCAGTCAAAAGTTTGGACACACTTGCCCATTTGTTTGAGTGGGTGAGTGTGTCCAAACTTTTGACCGGTACTTTTAAAAAGACTTTCCTTACTTTTCTGAATTAAGTATACCTTTTTATATACTATTTTTACTTATACTTAAAATGCATCAGCACCATTACTTTAGATTTTTTTACTTGTATTGGTTCTTTTGCAAGGTATATACACATCTGCAAGCTTGAGAACAACCTTCTATATGAACTTGCCTAAAAACACCACTAGGTGGGAGCATTAGAAAACAGCTGCACATGGTCAGCCTGTTGGCGTTACTCCCAGCTGAGGTAGCTGAACTTGCATCATGTTCATCTACCTTAGTGTTTCTATCAAAGTTTTGCTCGATACGATGCTGCACTCCTGGTGTCAGAATTTATCGGATTATCAGAGCATCACAGAAGCTGTACACAAAAAGGGGATGAGCAGGCTCTGCTTCCCAAGGAAGCTGAAATCCTTCAGTTTGTGCAGCAAAATGGCAGCTGTGGTGAGTGCAGTGTACTTTGCTGTGATCTGCTGAACCGGACACCAATATACTGAATAAAGTGATACAGAGGCCTGGCTCTGTGATTGGCTGTCAACACTTTTAAAGCTGTGGTGGAGAGGAGGTCACTAAACAAATTGTTATCCATCATGGATAATCCCGACCACCCTCTGCACTACTGACCATTTCAAATAACAAAAGAATTTCCCAAACATTCAATTCAAGTCAATTCAATTTTATTCATACAGCACCAAATCACAACTGCTGTCTCAAGGTGCATTATTGTAAGTTAAGGACCCTACAATAAACATGGGATAAATAATTTGGTATCACAGCACCTTTTATGCTAATACAGTATTCTGAATCATTATTTTTAAATAAAACAAAGATATCTGCCCAACAGTAGCATTACCAAAGACATTTATAAACCATGCAGTTCTGTGCAAGATTGCTGAGGCCAAATAATCCCATGGGTAGTTTGGGGGTTAAAACAAATATAAAGCAGTAAATGTAAATGTGACTACCCTGCATACAGTTGGAGCTAAGTTGCCTACAATAGTAAAGTAAGTACTGTTATAGACACCAGTACAGTAAGTGCTAGAAATTAACAGTTGAAGACAATATCTGAAAACATAAATCTATGGTCTTGGGTTTGGCCACCTTGGTTTTTTTTTTTTTGGAGCTAGCGCTGTATTAAGTTATGACCTAACACTAACAAGATTGATTAGCAAGCTGCATCTGTAAACCATACCGCTGCAGACTAAAACTAAAACTGAAGCACTAACTTCCTGGATAATCTGTACTACCAGCAGGCCATATTATTTGTCAGATAATTCCATGAAAATGCTTTAAAATGCACCAACAGCACAAATGCTGTCAAGAAACCTTGTTCAGTGACACTAATTAATGAAGTAAGGCCAAGTAGATTGTTATCAGCTACAGCTTTAACTGACAGGTGGGTCAACACACCTGTCAGCTAAAGCACAATAAAATAACCACTCCCCTAATTTTAAGTTAACTTTTACTGGTATGGACTCTGTAATGTATTAGGAATGAAAGGATGCCACATCATTTGATGGAAATTAAAATTCTCAACACAAAGGGCCGAATTCAAAGCCTTCAAGACTGAGTACTCAGGATGAACTTGCTCTCATCAGGGAAAGGCACAGGGTGCCAGTGGTGGACCTGCTAATTCTGATATTCTATAGCTAATGCGATCACTAGAGGATGTAGAGTAGCTAGAGTAGCAGCCTGTTTCCTGGAATCTCCTCCATGCTCTTGAGACTGTGCTGGGAGACTCAGCAAACCTTCTGGCAACCTCTGTAGGGTTCAGTTATCACCTTGTGCTAGCTCATATGACACTGACCCTAGCCAAATGCAAAACTAGTGAAACAACAGCCAGAATAGATGAGGAGGGGAAAAATGTCAGTGGCCTCCACCTGTAAAGCCATTCCTGTTTTGGGGGTTGTTTCATTGTTGCCCCTCTAGTGCCCCTGTTGTTAATTTTATTAACAGCAAAGCAGTTGAAACTGATTAACAACCCCCTCTGCTACTTAACTGACCAGATCAATATCCCGGAAGTTGAATTGAAGTGATTCTATATTCTGATTAAAACGTGTCCCTTTTTTATTTTTTTTATTTAGCAATGTACAATATCATCCACTGTTGTACAGTTGTTACTCCGTCCTTAAAGAGCAAAACTGATTTTTGTAAAACAGCTGTACAATTGGACATTTTAACATTTGAGTTTATGGGAATTGAACCAGCCTCAAGTGGCCATTAGAGGAACTGCAGCTTAGCTATTAAGTTGTCTTAAATTTTCAGCCCTGGAGGTTTTTGCTTGGGCAGAGCTCAGCACCCTAGTAACATAGAAAATAAAACATTATAACCTGTATCCAATGCCTTAAAAAATGCATTTTTTACTTGTTCCATACTGAAATGTGTATGGAGATGAAAAAATGACTTAACTATTACGGAAAAGTGAGCAAGGAGCTTAGATTATACTCTTAAATTCTTTGATAGATGACCAGCTAGATACTAATTCTAAGATATTTCTTCAAAAGAAAATCTTTCACTACACAGACATCCAAATTAAGTAGTTACATATGTTAAATGAAAATGTTTTAACTGAAATTTTGATAGGTGAGTTTTGCAGTGCATGCATAAACAGTCACATGTAGTTTCACACATTCACTACAAGCAGCTATCCAGCACATTCAGTGTTACCACCCTTATGACACAAGAAAGCCAGATATGTGGCATTGCAGCTATCCACCCAGCACGCACACCACTTCCCCTTAGGGGAATGAATGATATTCTATCTGGGCTAGTGGCCTGCATTATTCTGTTGACAAATGGTGGTTTTCACCTCCATCATGGCACTCTTCCTCCTCCCTCAGGTTTTTCTGGGCTTCTGTGCCATCAGGTGTCATCTACAGCGTAAAACAAACCGGGTCATGCAGGTAAGTAGGTCATTGCACAGCTGAAGTTGCGAATCCCTCTGGCTTCAGCACATGGCTATGTACTGTTCATGTTGCCACTCTGCCAACTGTTCCCCAAAGACATCAGACATGTGGAGACAAGACACGTTTCTCTGCTGGAGACTCAATGTGCCAAGTGACCTGCTCCTTTTCCGCCAGCGTCAGCTCCTGCCTTAATTGAAAAACAGGAATTCTATTTTTTCCTCTCTGTTTGTCTGCTTTCCTTTCTACATAGTGTGTACTTGGCGGTAACGACAAACACACTCATTTTAACATTTCAGCCATAAACTGAAGCAAATGACTACAGTCTCTCATATTTTAAGGGGTGGTTCTTGAGCAAGCTGCAGTCTGCCTGCTCTGACCAGCCATGTATTGAACATTTTCTGGTCAGGTGCACTGGGGAAGTACACATTTAGTGTTGACTTTAAAATCATTTGAATAAGTGGCTCACAGTATGGGTAAGAGCTGCTTTCTTTTGTGCTTTCACAGCTCTCCACAAACAACTGCACCCCCAGCAGAACACAGGGTTCCCAACTCGTTTGACTCTTTTGCTCTTGGTGTGTGACGTGTCTTTAGTCTTAGAGCCACAGCCTCTGAGACTAAAGGTAAATTGAGGTAGAATGAGTCGTTGACCAATTGTAAAGTTGGTGGTTTGATCCCCAGGTCCTCCGGTTTGCATGTTGAAGTATCCTTGGGCAAGATATTGAACCACAAGTTACCCCCAATGCGACGATCAGAGTGTGTATGTGTCCGTGCATGTGAATGCTCAATAAAAAGTGCTTGGAGTTTTGAATGTGTGTGTGTGTGTGTGTGTGTATGTGTCAGAGAGAGCGCGATTGGGTGAATGAGGCTTGTAGTAGAAAGTGCTTTGAGTGCTCAATTAAAGTGGAAAATCGTTATACAAGGAGCAGTCCATACTCTCACACTGCTTAAGAAGTTAAAACAGCTTGTTTCAGAGAGAGGAAGAGCTGAGGACCTGCAGCAAGGCCCAGTATAAGATGAGTAAGGATTATTTTGAATTACATGATGCAAAGCTACTCTAGTAACAATAAAAATATGAAGCTGCAAATAAGCAGAATAGGTTGCCTTTGAGAATAAGTTAACTCCTTCACCCTTAATAAATAAATATATATATATATATATATATATGTGTGTGTGTGTGTGTGTGTATTTGGAGTTTTTATAAGCTTTTCCTTTTTGAGAGTGCATACTTGTTGACCCAGAGTAATTACACACATGCACCTGGTGTAGGTCTTCTTTTCTCTCGAGCCTGTAATACAATCCTGCTGTACGAGACAAAACACTCAGTGGCGACGCCTCTGTGGATTCTCATGGGTTTCTTCATGGAGGTGTATAGTCAGGGGTCAGAGTTAATAACATGATCTCAAACACATGGGCTAAATAGGGTTGCTGGGCTCACACTCACTTAACTTGTACACTGTCCAGGATAGAGGAATAAATTACAATCCTCTCAGCTTAATCTGACAGACTAAACAGATTAATATAATAGCAATGGCTTCAATCAAATTGTATGCATCTATGGTGTGAATTTCAGCATCCTAATTTCATAAATTATTGATCATAGCTCTGACTTTACTTGGCCTATCATCACAAATTAAAATCTGGTACTTAATTTGAAGTAGAAAAGAGAGTCTTCTACACTGCGTTCTGCTGCTACATGCGTCCCTTCGAAGGCCGCATTTTAGGGCAGTTTATATCAAAGCTCACATGACAATTTCTGCCCCAATTTAAAGGGCCTCCAAAATTCAGGAACTTCTTTTGCCCATATTTGAAGGACAGGTCAGGTGTATCCTTTGTGGTCTACCCTGTCCCAATTTTCAAACAAAAGTGGTAACGGCAGAAGAGAAAGGCCAAAAAGTTTGAACTATGACAGTGATACAAACTACAGTTTTATGATGTATTTGGGTGAGAATGAAGATGTGTAAACCTCAAATATCTGCTCTGCTTATCCAGATATTGCTTAATTGCAAAAGTCCTCATTGGCTTTCACCACTGAGATTACAATTAGATTACAATTAGATTATATCTAATTTGCTCATCTTTATTCCTTGATGTAATGTAAAAAAGACAAAAAAAATGACAGATTAATAATGTATCAGCCTCTCCATAAGGCCTACGAAAGAAAGAAAGAAAGAAAGAAAGAAAGAAAGAAAGAAAGAAAGAAAGAAAGAAAGAAAGAAAGAAAGAAAGAAAGAAAGAAAGAAAGAAAGAAAGAAAGAAAGAAAGAAAGAAAGAAAGAAAGAAAGAAAGAAAGAAAGAAATTTACACACACCATGCATTATCTGTCAGCATTTAACCTTTTATCAAATATTTTTTGCTACACCTAGCAGCCAGTCAGATTGCTTGATTGGAGTTTTTTATTTTATATATTTTTTGCCTTAAAATAAACTTAACTGACAGGTTTGGGACTAACTCGCAATATTTACCACGTTCACAAACTAAGTTTAGCATGTTATCATTCTAATTATTACACACAAAATAAAGCTAATCAGATGGGAATAACACGTTTGCTGGTATAATAATTAGCTGTGGAACTTTAGACATAAATTTAAGTCTTAAAACAGTGTTATAGGTTGGAAATTAAGGCATTACTGTCACTGACGTTACTGTGCTGCAATGCTCATTGAAGCAAATTTAATTTGTTGATGTTTAGCATGTGTAATGTTTTATTTATATGCTAAACAGTTGCACAATAATATGCTAACATTAGCAAAAAGGCCTAAACATATTCAGCTGAGGCTGTTAAAAATATATTTATCTTATGAGGTCATAACGGAGTACTTTAACTAGGGATTGAAATCACCCAATGATAGCAACAGATAGTGAGAAAATGTTTGTGTGAGGAAAATGTACTGAAAGGCAAATTAAGTTGTGTTATGGAAATCCATTTAACTATTTATTGTCAGTTTTGAGCAAATTAAAAATCCTCTATCAACATTATACAACAAATATTTAGTGCAATGACAAAAAAACAAACAAAAGAAGAAGCAAAGATAATATACTGCAAAGTCAACAGTGGAATATTAAGTACTGTTCTTGGTATAGGTTCCAGCTGGACAGTCCTGATGGGAATGGATGCTAATTTGTCAGGATTTGCATAGTAATAAGGCAACTCAATCTTTATACCCAGGGGCAGTTTAGCCAACTGATTGGCTGTAGCCATTTGATTGACAGCTGGATAGAAGACAAATAAATAGCTCAAAGTTTCCCTTCTCTCAGTTATCAGTCTCTTGTGTGATGACTTTTGTTGTGTCGCTGAATCAGATGAAATAATTAGAAGCTTTTGAAATCTGACAATATTTGGAACAGTGCTCAAATTTCGTGTCCTGGGGAAATAATGATAAGAGAGATAAAGTTGTTTCCATATGAATAAGCCCTCTGCTGTGTATAATTAATGCGAACAGAAAATCAGCATGGCTGGCAGATAGGCATTCTGTTTGATGTTAACCCAAATGCTGTCACTTAAATAAGTTGGAATTTTATCCTCTTCACATCCATAACTGAAGTGGATATATCATAAAACACGTTTACTTTGAGTCAAAGTGCATTTTGGGGTTTTCAGGACATTCAGACAAATGTTTTCAGCAGCAACGGTGACGGCATGACATGCAATTAGCTTAAATGAAGGGTCTAGAAAGATGATAATGGCAAGCCAGGGATGAGCAAAATTTAGTAGTAGTCAGAACTACTTTATACTAGGCACATTTAGTACTGTGCAAAGGTTTTAGACACTAAAAGTATAAACACTTTTAAAATGATGACAAGAATAGTTTTAACAGTTGGCCTCCATTTCTTCAAGCTAAAGAGGATGTAAACTATCTGAGGTCTAAGTCATAATCAGTGATGACTGCAACCTTAATCTGAACCCTAACTCTAAATCCAGGCAATCAAAATATGTCATATTTGTTTTTGATAAACTGTCCCCCAAAGTCTTTTAATTACTTCTTTGAACAGCTCTTGCTCCAGAGTCAAATGATTGTACAGCATACATCTTTAATGACTTTAAAAACAAGAATTGGGTACACAAGTTTGAATTTATTTTGTATTTTCTCTAAGCAACACAGGGTCAAAAGTATATAAACAGACTCAAATATACAGGGGTTGGACAATGAAACTGAAACACCTGTCATTTTAGTGTGGGAGGTTTCATGGCTAAATTGGACCAGCCTGGTGGCCAATCTTCATTAATTGCACATTGCACCAGTAAGAGCAGAGTGTGAAGGTTCAATTAGCAGGGTAAGAGCACAGTTTTGCTCAAAATATTGCAATGCACACAACATTATGGGTGACATACCAGAGTTCAAAAGAGGACAAATTGTTGGTGCACGTCTTGCTGGTGCATCTGTGACCAAGACAGCAAGTCTTTGTGATGTATCAAGAGCCACAGTATCCAGGGTAATGTCAGCATACCACCAAGAAGGACGAACCACATCCAACAGGATTAACTGTGGACGCAAGAGGAAGCTGTCTGAAAGGGATGTTCGGGTGCTAACCCGGATTGTATCCAAAAAACATCAAACCACGGCTGCCCAAATCACGGCAGAATTAAATGTGCACCTCAGCTCTCCTGTTTCCACCAAAACTGTCCATCGGGAGCTCCACAGGGTCAATATACACGGCCGGGCTGCTATAGCCAAACCTTTGGTCACTTGTGCCAATGCCAAACGTCGGTTTCAATGGTGCAAGGAGCGCAAATCTTGGGCTGTGGACAATGTGAAACATGTATTGTTCTCTGATGAGTCCACCTTTACTGTTTTCCCCACATCCGGGAGAGTTACGGTGTGGAGAAGCCCCAAAGAAGCGTACCACCCAGACTGTTGCATGCCCAGAGTGAAGCATGGGGGTGGATCAGTGATGGTTTGGGCTGCCATATCATGGCATTCCCTTGGCCCAATACTTGTGCTAGATGGGCGCGTCACTGCCAAGGACTACCGAACCATTCTGGAGGACCATGTGCATCCAATGGTTCAAACATTGTATCCTGAAGGCGGTGCCGTGTATCAGGATGACAATGCACCAATACACACAGCAAGACTGGTGAAAGATTGGTTTGATGAACATGAAAGTGAAGTTCAACATCTCCCATGGCCTGCACAGTCACCAGATCTAAATATTATTGAGCCACTTTGGGGTGTTTTGGAGGAGCGAGATGATAAAAGCTTGTAGGTTAAAACATTATGATCAAATAAAAGATCCACCATCTTGTTACTCTATGCATTCTGTTGGCCACCTCAGACACTCAGCAGGACAGCCTAACCTAAGTATTCCTATATCAGAGCTAGCTTCCCCAATTTTGGTGTTTAAGCTGCTTTCACCTGTTTCAGGCACTGTGCTGGCCTCTCCTATTCCTGTCACATAGCCAGACTATTCACAGAGTCTGCCTACTCAATTTCTGTCACATAGCTAGCCTCACAATGTTGGCCCCCGCTGCTCCTGTCACTCTGCTGGCTTCCTCAGTTTCAATCACTGTGATGTCTACTCTGTTCCTGAATCTAAGCTACGTTCCCAATCCATAGCCTGCTTCCACCCCCAGGATCCTTAGCCATAAATGGTCTCTGCCGCTCAAGTACCTGAGCAACAGTCTAGCTCAGGCTTCTTGACTTCTTAATTGATTTTCTGGTTCCTTAATTGGATTTTTTTCTGACCATGATGCCACAGTCCCACTACAAATAGCTTAAAGGTAGGCTGGTTTACCTGAGATAATACTTGGGTTAACCAAAGCAATGTTTCTAGGACCAGAACTTTTCTAATGAAAATATGACATCAGTATCTTCTGTCTCTCCAGGTCCTCTAAGACTAGTGCAACTGTGCAACACACACACACACACACACACACACACACACACACACACACACACACGCGCGCACACACACGCGCACACACACACAGAAAAAAAAGTCAGTCTTTAAATTGTAGTTTCCATGTTCAAGTATATATCTATGTATGATAGATGTTGAAAATATTTAGAAATCAAAATGAAGGCCAAATTTGAAGATGTGATCCAAGAAGTCACTGATGTAATGGCAGGTGCTGTCTGTGCTTGGATTTTCTTTTTTATTTCAGTTCTATTTCAGTTTTATTTCAGCTTCTTTCCCCAACAATCGAAACCATATTTCACTAACATTTTCACCAGGAAAAGGAAGTCAAATATACCTTCACTTAAAAACACAGCCTTTACAGGTACAGGTAGGCCACTTGTTGTTTCTATTTTTTTTCTAATGCTGTGAAGAAAAAATGAGAACATCTTCTCTAAATCATTGATTTAAATAGCAGCTGCAGAGATCTGTGTATGTCTATTTTGGTTCAGTGATGCTTGCATGGTGAGTTGAGGAGTTTGGGGATGGGGGTGGTGGGCCCTCTTGGTGTGCGTCATCGAGTCGTCAGACAGCTAAAAAAAGCACACTGAACACAATCCTCATAACTGGCATCACCAAAGACACCCAGTTTTCACACCTGGTGTCGAAAAGTCTGAATGCTACTGCAGCAACACCTTGACTCAATTTCAATACTATTGCCAAATTTTACAGAAAGGCTTCAGGATGAAAGCCTCAGTGCTGAAGACTGTGTGTGATGAATGACTGCAACCAGCTGTTGTGATGGTTTCTGTTTTGATTCATTTGTACACACACTCCACAAAATAAGAGCATATTGATTTTAATGCATGCTGGTCTGCTCTTTTCTGTCCACCTATTGAACCATCTCACTCTGGACTTAATCTTTTGTTTCTTTTGTGTCACTCAGATTGATGCAGCAAAATTAGCTCAAGGAGATATTACATCTTTGTAAGTAAAGCCTAAGGGGCAACCTCTGCAGCTGAAAAATGAACAAAGAACTGGCATAAACTGCAGTTCCTCTTGGTGTTATCTGAGGCTGGCTGGTGTAGACTCTAAAACTGCCAACTTTAAAAGCACATTTGCAGCCTGGTTTAAAAATCCTCTATGGAAAGTTCCCAACTTCATAATAGCTCTGAGTGAGGTCAGTTTTTTAACAACTCATCCAACTGAATAATTGAATTTAGGTGTGACTGTGTTGATTGACAGGTGTTCAACACAGCTGGAGCCTATCGGAGCCTAAAAAGCCTCATTCACTACTTTGAGTCCTTAAAGTGGTGCTACCATAAAGAATCTGTCCAGAGTAGCTGGATCTCTGATGATGGCTGTCATTCAGTGTTGGTAGCTGGGTCACAGTGATCCCTCCTGTTCTCAAAGGAGCAACTAGAATACCACACTGTGATGCAGTATGTGATGACAGCCTCTATGGTACAAGTGTAGAACCTGACCAGCAGCTGTTCTGATTGTTGTGCTTTCTTCAGACTATTTGAGAAGTGGAGCCTCTTTTCTTCTTTCGGCTGCTCCCTTTAGGGATTGCCACAGCGGATAATTTGCCTTCATCTCACCCTATCTTCCTGCCTGGCATCTCCATCTTCAACATCTAATTTATCCACTATCCCTCCTCTGCACATGTTCAAACCCTCTCAGCCCCCCCTTTCTAACTTTGTCTCCAAAACTGTGGACCTGAGCTGTCTCTCTAATATACTTGTTTCTAATTTTGTCCATCCTGGACAATCCCAATGAAAACCTTAACCTCCTAGCTCCGCCTTCTTTTTTGTTAGTGACGGTCTTCAAATAAATATGAAATAGTGCATTTAGTGGACATTGGTCCCAACGTTTTAGCCCAGAAAAGGATTTTTCCTGATAATTTAGGAAGTTATACTGAATACAATGTAATGACATATACTACCCAGCTAAATGCACTATTTCATATTTATTTGAAGACTGTCACTAACAAAGGCGGAGCTAGGAGGTTAAGGTTTTAGTGATTAGATGGACAAAATTAGAAACAAGTATATTGAGACAGCTCAGGTCCACAGTTTGGAGACAAAGTTAGAAAGGGGGGGCTGAGAGGGTTTGAACATGTGCAGAGGAGGGATAATGAATAAGTGATGAAGATGGAGATGCCACAGGAATAGGGTGAGATGAAGGCAGTTTCCAGAATTTAGAGCTTTTGTTGACAGATTTAAGATACACAGTGGAAGTGTAGCTTGGAATAAAGGGAAATAGTTTGGTCATAGGCTAACTTACACACACACACACACACACACACACACACACACGCACACACACACACACACACACACCATTATTAAACAGTCTATCGAGGGGGTTGAGTGTGTCCCCTCTTCCCTTCTTTGCTCACTGCCCCTAGAACAATTTCAATCTTAATAGCTTTTACTATGTATTTGAAGCACTGGAGACACAGAATGAAAGGGCAACCCACACGCACAGAGTGAGGGAGCGAGAGCTAGTCCTCCCGTGTTGAAAATAGAGCCATCAAAAATGAAGGCCAGCCCAATAGAGCCAACAGACAGACAGACCCCTGGAGCATCTTGTAATCATCCCTATGGACGAGTTGCCTGTAGCTGGGCTCAGCTACCCACCCCAGAACCCCCTACCCCCTAGCCCTCCCCCTCCCTATCATCCCTCCATCCTGCCGCTAACCCCTCCACTGCTAATTTCATCTCAGGGATTAGCCCCTGCTTGCTTGTCTATCTTGTAATATTTCTGGAGGGTGAAATGGTGAAATATCGCGTTCTTCTACTTATAATAGGACTTACTGGGCTGGGGCGGGGCATGCTTATGACTCCCTCTCTCCTTCCTCCTCCTCTACTGCTATTCAGAGATGGGGGAGAAGGTTTTTGTTTTTTGTTTTTTTTAATGATAGAGAGAGAGAGAGAGAGAGAGAGAGAGAGAGAGAGAGAGAGAGAGAGAGAGAGAGAGAGAGAGAACACCCCAGGAAGTGCTGCTGCTGCAGCGCGAGCTCTACCGGGAAGTGACCGCAGAGAAGGAGTGAAGGTGAAAGTGAAAGCAGCGCGCGTCGGCGCAGCGCTCTGGTAGTACCTGCAGGGCAATGCAAGCTGTTTTCTTTATGCATAAATGAGAAGGAGGGAGGGAGAGAGGAAGTGAGGGAGTGAGGCGAGACTGAGACAGAAGTGCCACACGCTGCATAGCCACCACCCAGCCTTTTGTCTAAATATCAGTCTAATGTGTAAAGACTCTCTTCTCTCTGCCTGAGTTTTGTCCTAGTCTGTTTTAATTGGTCATTTTATTTGTTTGTCTGAAATTTGCTAGAGTCTGCAAATGCAACCTATCCAGAATATGTGCGAATGCTTTGTTAAAGGGCCTAGAGCAAGTAAACTGGCAAGGTAGTGGATTAGTGAATCATTACACTACACTACACTACACTACTACTACATTACAAAAATAAAAGCTAAAAGTTAAATACATTGAGAAATGCATATTAAAATAATATAATAATACATTTTCAGCAAAAGTAAAGTAGTATTAGTTATGTACAAGTGTGTTTGATTTTTTCTCAGCTTTCTGCTTTGATTTCACATAGTCTGTGTTTTCTTTAGTTGTTTTTCTGTTTGTTTGTTGAGGATACATAAATGCCACAGGTATTTATCACAGGTTTGATTTTGTGTGTCTCAATATTTTATCAATACACTACTAACGCATAGAGACACAGGCAGAGGGAGAAAAAGCAAATGCTGCACAGCAAGGCCACGAGAACATCCAAACTCTGCATAGAGAGGTGCCAGTTGGCAGGTGCATTTGAACCCAGGACCTTCCTGTGAGGCAGCAGTGCTAAACACTGTACAACCATACTGCCCCATCTGTGGGGGGTGTGGGGAAAATGATCAAAAGTCACTTTTAACCTTGTTTCCATGGATGCCAAGGCAAATGTCAAAGATGCCAATTATCAAGCATTAAGGAGCTGGTGCATCCTTATCACTGGGATGGATAACATCTCCAGTGATCAGGATGCTGCACTGCAACACCAGACTAGTCATCAAAAGGTAATAAGTTGTGCTGCACACTGATTTTGATTATAAGTCCTCAAAATATAATTCATAGGAATAGGAAATTATTAAAATGTTGAGTCTGGTTCTGTGTATATTTTGTCAGATTTGTGTCGTTGCATGTATGACCAAGAGGATATCTGTTTACCTATGTGTGTTTAAAGCCACGTGGGAGTGTGTTTGTGTCTATACATTTATATATCTTGCTTGTCTGTCCATCTGTGTGTTTCTGCATGCATGTTTGTCTGCTCATACACTAAATGACCTATAGCCCTCTGTCTCTCCCACACTCCTCTCCATCACTCCAGCCTCTCATTACAGCTGCAGAACCCCAGCCTGTCACGTAATTAAAGGCAAAGTTATAAATGACCAGCAGGCCAAAAGCCATATTTCACAGGTGGCCGCATATTTATTTATAATTTTTCACCTTTAAATGTGTTTCTTATGCAAATGAGAGCCAGGACACTTTTCAATTAACTTTGGGGGCCAGTCCCTCTAAGTATCACAGAAGCTTGTTATTGAAAATAGAGTATTTTTGTTATCAGCCATAAATTATTCCTGCATGTCAAATAAATTGGAAGATGTAATGTATGGACCTTTATTTGCTTCTTCCAGAGGTGGCTGGTGTGTTTCCCCTCCCTTAAAAACTTGGTGGTGATTGCTTTTTGGAGAAAAAAAAAAAGTACGATTCTTGAACAGGTTCATTTACTGAATGATGCTCCCTTCCCTTTTTTTGCTGTCCTTCCATACTCTCACTCTCTTTTTAACATACACTCTTGCAAGTGGAGGTGCACGCAAAGCCACAATTTACACTCCACAATAGTTTAACAGTATTTTATATGAACAATTGGCAAGCAGGTAAATAGGTATGATTCTTTTATGGTGATAGACAGTGAGTGCTTCATTTTCTCCTTAACTGACCCACTCAAGGAAAGCGGTGGAGCGACCCTGCTATGCGATCACATCAGAGAGAAGACTGAGGGAACAGAAGACTCAACAGAGCGAACTCTGTACACGCAGAGAGAAGATAAAAAGTTCAGAAAGTAGAAGTGACAAGGTAAGAGACACTCCAAAGAGAGATGGTGACTGTTAACTGGAGGAAGAACATGCATTTCTCCGGCTCTCCTGTCCCATCAGTAGGCCCTCACTTTGCGGGACATGTAGGATATGCTTGGCGATATGTGTATGTGCATTCACAAGTGTGTTACCTTTCTTACAATGTGTGTGCATCACACATTAAGGTGTGTGTGCAGCTGTGCCCTCTCCCTGGTGCGTAAAAAACGTCCATTAATTGAATTCCCCCTAATTTCCCGTCAGCCTTGCCTTGCAGAGCGAGACGCCTGCCTGCCAGCCACGCAAAGCCACACTTCAGGTATGGTGGATAATGGAGGATGACATTTCTGTCCCACCATGCCTGGGGGCAGCATGTGATACATGGCTTCCTCTATGAAGGTTAAACTCAGCTAACCTGCCTTTGGCGTTTCATTACCCACTTGTTAAATACTCTTTTGGTAATAAAATGATTAAAAATTTTATTGCTTCTCTCAAATGAGGCCTCTTTTCAAAGGGATTTAATGACTTTAGAGATGGATATGAGTGTGTGTGTGTATGTGTGTGTGTGTTTGTGAGGGTGCACTCCCTGTGTGCATGCAAGCATGTGTGTGTGTGTATCCAGACAAGTGCATTTCCAGTTAGGTACGACCAGTGTGTAAAAACCTAATGAGAGTGATATGCTTTACAGCGAAACCACCATTATTCTCAACCAAACGACCTGGGCCGTCATTATGTGTAAAGTAGCAATACCTTTTCCCTCTGCTAGGGCACATTCAAATAGACATGTTTTACATACAGCTCAGTCTGTGAAGCGAAGTGAAGTATTTATACTAAAATGAATGGGCCTGACTATTTTTACATCACAAGTTAAGCACCGTGGCTATAGCAACGGGACATAAAATATTATATTCGACCCATTAACAGGAACTACAAGCCTTGCCTAGGCCAATATGGCTCCACAGCGACTTAGCAAATCATCATACCCAGTGTCATTTTGGCTGTAAAATTAGCAGTAAAGGGACTTGAGAAACTGATCTCAAAAACCTAATAAACCAGTTTCTTAAGGTCTGAGTCAAGAAATAGAAATTGGTGGTGAGCCTGTTTTAAGGCCACCCAAATTAAAAAAATAAATAAAAATTTCCAACAAAATCTGGACAGTTCATTTAGTGGAATTAAAGTTAAAGCTTTTTTTATTTATTGTTTTGCAGTATGCAAATAGTTTAAGTGTCTATATCTGTCAGACCAAGTCTGCAGCCTTTTAATCAGATTTCTCCTTTTTTACTACCATTAAAATGACAAAACAGGAGCTCCAGTTTGTCTTATAAAATTATTAATTGCTTCAAGTAAGCCTTTATGGGTTTTGTTAAGGGCTTTCCCAGCTCCCTGTTGCAGCTTTGGGTCCCAATCATTTTTGTTCGGATTCATTGTTGTACCACTGCTGCCCTCACAGGACCTCTACACACACACACACACACACACACACACACACACACACACACTTAATAAATGGCTGGGTCCCCCTCCCTGGGGCCAGAGGAGTCGGTGCTGGTCGGTTCATCTGATATATCATGGCAGCCCACTTCGCTCTGCTCCACTGGACCCTGTCCAACACCTGTTCTCCCATCAGGGGATGTTGTGTTGGCGTGGCATGGCTATGCCACTGTACAGATTGGCACTGCCCAGTTGGGGCAGTGGAAAGGATGAAGTATGAGAATCCACGTGACAAAATATAAGCTGTAATCAGGAGGGAAGATCACAGTGTTAAATAGTTTATTAAAATAAAATGTTTCATAAAGATCTTCTGCATTTTCTGCTTTTAGGTATCCCTGGACATTATTTTAGTAAATGGACCATGCTGTTAAATTTGATTTTAAAGGTTGGCGTGTAATATGGCATCTATTTCATCTGTTGTCACACCAAATGATAAATTGATATTTCCCAAAAAGCTTCCCAAAAAAACTGATTGAGGTATGATATGATCTGTCACATCAAGAAAGCATAATAATAATAATAAACAATAATAATGCCAATATCAGTAAATATTCTACATAGTTCAAATACCTTTTCTTGATGTTTTTAGAAATGTCTACAATTTATGTTTTTGGCTGACTGCTCACATTGCTTGTCCTAATAAATTAAGAGCCGCCTCTAAGCTGTTACTGATCGAAATTATGTACAAAGGTCACTCCCACATACTGTAGCACCTTAAGCACTGATTTTTGCTATTACCAACAGTACAACACAGCCATAACTGCATTTGCTGCCACTGCACTCCTTAAACCCTGTTCTAACAAAAGACTAACAAAATTAACCTTATGAGATGAATAAAAATATTACATTTGCTGCATGAAGTATTGCTTCTTAGCACCGAGTCTTGATGTGGCGGAATGGAATATAGTAGGGGAACATGGGAAGAATGATTAATGAGTAATGTGCCTTTGTGTTGCTGTGTAGGTGGGGTTTCTCTAGCGGCTCTCTCTAGTTTGGCATGCTCTTTTTCCATTTGGATACTACAGCCCATGTTGACAAAGGAAGTGGTCATGTGATTGACAGGCTTCTTTACTCTTCCCGAGTTTTTTACCCCTTCACATCATACTGCATATATCACTTCAACACCAGCTGTTTAACACCACTTGTTTAAAGATGATTAATATATAAGTATAGGCAGGAAATTTGAAAGCTGCCATATTTGTTTAATTCACTGGCTAAATTTTTATCAGCTGACCATATATGTTGTTACTGTGAGATAAACAAAAGTATATTTGAAAAGGTTCCAATTACGTATCTTTGATTATCATGCAATATTTTAATGTGATATTACCAGCTCTCCTCTCATGCTTTACACTGTAAGTCCACTTTTAGTCCACTAAGGGGAGACAGAGATCTATTGCAGTGTATGCTTCAAACATTACAATTCACATAACTAAACTGTAACAAAACTAAGTTACAGATAAGTGGTACACATTTGCATTTGAACATATTTTCATGTTTTAATGTTATTTATTGGGGAGTTTTTTTGTATGGTTGGTTGGTTGTTCTTTTGTTTTGTTTTGTTTTGTTTTCGTTTTTTTTTTTTTGCTGTGGCTCAGGAGTTACACCACTTATCAGAAGGTCAGTGGTTCAATCCCTGGTTCCTCATGCCAGCACATTGAATTTTTGATGGGCAAGATACCGAACCCCCAAAATATAGGCCTGTTTTCTTGAATTTATGTGAGATGCAACTAAGTGCTGTGCAAAGTGCTTAGTGTAAAATTCTGAGTGAATGAGCACTCTCAAAAACAATATAGATACTCTAATTTTTTTTTTTTTTAATGTTAATTTGTCATGTTAATTTAATTTCAGACTATGCCCTTAGTATCCCAGTGACCAAATATACTTCAATAAAGAGAGATCATTAGGAAAAGTTGATTATTTATTGATATACAGAATTCAGTTGATCTATTTGGCGGTTAGAGTCCAATGACTCATTGAAGCAGAACATAATCCCAGCGATGATAGGAACCAGGGCAGGACGCCCCGGAGTTTAGACACTTGTGGTGGTGGTGAAGATAAAGATGGAGGCTTGGATGGCACACTGAGTGATTTGGATGAGGTGGTGATGAGGAGGAGGTGGGTTGCACAAACGAGTCTGCAAGGAAGAATGACAGGTAAGCAGCAAGATTTAAAGTATGAGAAGTGGAGACTGATTGGCTTGAAGTATGGGGGCAGAAAGACGACAGGACTAGAGCAATGATGTCAGCTTTCAGTTTGACAGCATGGAAAGGCAGAAGTGATGTGAAGAATAAACTGGCAGCCAAATAACCAGGAAAGCAGACAGAGTGAATTCAGATCTTCCTTACTGAACTTACACCTAAGCTTCATTTTAATTGATATTTCACAAAAATCACGTCACTTTTAATTTAATGAAATTCTGATGTTAATTAAGGTAATGTGACTCTTTAAGTTTTCAGTCATTGATATTATTGGTGATTTAAAGAGTCTTGAAGCATCAAATACACTATATTCCCAAAAGTATTCACTCACCCATCCAGATCATTGAACTCAGGTGTTCCAATCACTTTCATGGCCACAAGTGTATAAAATTAAGCACCTAGGCATGCAGACTGCTTCTAGGATGCCATCTGTGTAACAAGTCCAGTCATGAAATTTCCTCACTACTAAACATTCCACAGTCAACTGCTAGTGGTATTATAACAAAGTGGAAGCAAATGGGAACAACTGTAACTTGGCCACAAAGTGGAACACCAAGTAAAATGGCAGAGCAAGGTCAGCGGATACTGAGGTCCACAGTGCATTGTGCCAAGTGTAAAGATTGGTGGGGGGATCATAGTATGTGTGTGTGTTTTTTTTAGGAGTTGAGCTTGACCCCATAGTTCCAGTGAAACAAACTCTTAATGCTTCAGCATACCAAGACACTTTGGACAATTTCATGCTCCCAACTTTGTGGGAACAGTTTGTGGATGGCCCCGTCCTGTTCTGACATGACTGCTCACCAGTGCACAAAGAAAGGACCATAAAGACATGAACGAGAGAGTTTGGTGAGGAAGAACTTGACTGTCCTGCATAGAATCCTGACCTCAACCCAATAGAGCACTTTTGGGATGAAAGGGAGTGCAAACCACAAGCCAGGCCTTCTCGTCCAGCATTAGTGTCTGACCTCACAAATGTGTTTCTGAAAGAATGGTCAAAAATTCCCATAAACACACACCTAAACCTTGTGGAAAGCCTTCCCAGAAGAGTTGAAGCTGTTAAAAACCCTTTTACAGCCTACATCATCAAAGGATGCGTGCACATTTTGGCAATGGAAGTGAACTGCTACTCCATTCAAATCAATAAGGACAAAGAGACTGCGCAGCATTTAAACGTGATTTAAAAGCGACATCAGCATCAAAATGTCTGGCTGTTGCGTGTTTGGCTGTCAGAATTTCTACTCTACCAAAAGCACACTGAAGTTGTACCAAATCCCACGGGATCACGGCCGTTTGAGAGAAAACAGATGTAGTTGCAAGCCATCAAATGTACTGATAAAAATTGGACTGAGGACACGATCAGAAATGCTCGCGTTTGAAGCGCCCATTTTAAATCACTTAAAGTTATTTATCTTCCCTTGGTTATACCTGGATGTCAGGTATCTAAAGTAAACAGCATTAGCTGGTAGGCTATTTGGCTTTTAAACTGTAGTGTGGCTGGCTATTTACAGGTGAGGCACTACTGGACTCAGAGTCCTTATTTTTAAATTAATATTTAATCGCACTATAGATTACAATATGCAGTGCCAGTCAAAAGTATAAGCAGACTCACATATGAATGGTTGAGTGTGTCCAAACTTTTGACTGGAGCAGTATATATTTTTTTCATTGTAAATCAATAATATCTGCAGTCAGAAAACTCTTAGCAAGCTAGAAAAGCAATTTGATGAAGTACTCACGCTGCCATGCAGGTACAATCCGCTGTGAGGACGTAGTAGTTCTCTGACTTGTTTACAATGGCCCGAGCCTCATACACAGCGGCCCTGTTTCCTTGTCTTTGACTTGGAAGAATTTCTGCCTTCAAGACACAAAACTCCGAGTCTGTATCATGACATTTGGCGTTCGGTACATGCCCGCAAACAACATAATTGTAAGCATCCAGTGACTTGTATGCGCAGCAACATCTCTCGGGTGTTTCTCCACCAAATACACGTGTATATCCGCCCACGGATACTGGACCACTTGCTAACGTACCACAGAAATCGGGGAGTCGGTTACCGGTGGTCAAAATTAATTTTTGCAGGTAGTTTTCACGATCTTTCGTTGATAATCCCTACTCCTAGATTGAAACGCTACTGAACTCCGCTGTATTTCCGTTTCCAAAATGCGCGCGCATCGCTACCTACGTCATCATTGTTTAC
>JAMQGT020013285.1:0-10579 GCA_024447675.2 Pterophyllum scalare
CCTCCAGCCAAGGTCTGGGTTAGGGTTAGGGGTTAGGGTTAGGGTTAGGGTTTGGGTTAGGGTTATGGTTAGGGGTTAGGAAACTGAAAAATTGAATGCCAGTGTCGCGAAGCGACGCTGGGATTATGCACGGGCCCTTCCCGTGAACAGCCGGGTCAGAGCCGTTCCAGAATCCCGGCCCCTGGTACAAGCCTACCGATCTTTGGTTTATGGCTGAGCCCTGATACGGGTTGATTCCAGCAGGGCCCATATTTAAGGTGGTTAGGTTTTAGGGCCAGATATTGGTGATTAGGTTTAGGGTCCAATCATGATGGTTAGGTTTTAGGGTTAAATCATCAGTGGCTAGGTTTAGGGCCAGATCCCGGTAGTTAGGTTTAGGGCCTAGATACCGGCGGTTAGGTTTAGGGCCTAATGCCGGCGGTTAGGTTTAGGGCCAGATATTGGCGGTTGAGTTTAGGGCCCGATACCGGTGGTTAGGGTTAGGGCCCGATACCGGTGGTTAGGGTTAGGGCCCGATACCGGTGGTTAGGGTTAGGGCCCAATACCGGTGGTTAGGTGTTAGGGCCCGATATCGGTGGTTAGGGTTAGGGCCCGATCCTGGCGGTTAGGTTTAGGGCCCGGTTACCTTTGGTTAGGTTTAGGGTCAGGTTCCTCCGGGTTGGGGTCATCAATTACCTAGTCCTATTTGAAACATGTGGTTTGAGGATCCATGTTGATTGCAATCATGTCCAGTCTCATAATCATCTGAATCATGTAAGTGGGTTTGACTTCTTGTTTCTTTTCCAGGGAAAGTCATGTTCTAATCATATTAAAAGATTTTAATCCTGTCAATCATGTTTATGTAATGAATCAATGACTCAAGATTGTTTTGAGGTGTGACTTATTTCAGATTCAGGCCTCGTGGATACACTGTATCGAATTTGGCTATCCAAAGTCTCTCTGCTCGCACTCTCTGTGCTGTAGTCCAGCTTGGATTATGCTGGATGACCGAGGCTTTGACCGACGGCCACCCATGTTGTAAAAAATGTTTGACCAGAGGAGTGTGTTTCTCCTTCTGTCTTAAAATATTGTACCGATGTTGGGTGAACCTCGTCAGTAATGTGTTTTTAGTTTCACCTACATATTGGATTCCACATGTTGAGCAGGTAAGTAAATACACACAGTTTTTGGTATGGGGGTTATGGTTAGGGTTAGGGTTTGCGTTAGGGTTGGGTTAGGGTTAGGGTTAGGGTAGGGTTAGGGTTAGGGGGTTAGGGTTAGGGGTTAGGGTTAGGGTTAGGGGGTTAGGGTTAGGGTTGGGGTTAGAGGTAGGGTAAGGGTAAGGGTTAGGGTTAGGGTAGGTTAGGGTTGGGGTTAGGGTTAGGGTCAGGGTTAGGGGTTAGGGTAGGTTAGGTTTTAGAAAAATTGGGTTAGGGTTAGGGTTGGGGTTAGGGTTAGGGTTAGGGGTTAGGGGTTAGGGTTAGGGGGTCAGGGTTAGGGTTAGGGTAGGGTTAGGGGTTATGGTTAGGGTTAGGGCAGTTAGGGTTAGGGTTTGGGTTAGGGTAGGGTTAGGGTCTAGGGTTAGGGTCTAGGGTAGGGTTAGGGCTAGGGTTAGGGCAGGGTTGGGGTTAGGGTTAGGGTTAGGGTTAGGGGTTAGGGTTAGGGGTCAGGGTAGGGTTAGGGTTCAGGGTTAGGGTAGGGTTAGGGATTAGGTTAGGGCTAGGGTAGGGTTAGGGCTAGGGTATCAGGGTTAGGGGTTAGGGTTAGGGTTAGGGTAGGGCTAGGATTAGGGTTAGGGTAGGGTTAGGGGTTAGGGTTAGGGTTAGGGTTAGGGTACTAGGGTACGGTTGGGGTTGGGGTTGGGGTTAGGGTTAGGGCAGGGTCTAGGGTTAGGGCTCAGGTGTTAGGGTAGGGTTAGGGTTAGGGTTAGGGGTTAGGGTTAGGGTTAGGGGTTAGGGTTAGGGTAGGGTTAGGGTTAGGGTTAGGGTTAGGGGTTAGGGGTTAGGGTTAGGGGTTAGGGTTAGGGTTAGGGTTAGGGTTAGGGGTTAGGGTTAGGGTTAGGGGTTAGGGGTTAGGGTTAGGGTTAGGGTTAGGGGTTAGGGGTTAGGGTTAGGGGTAGGGTTAGGGTTAGGGTTAGGGGTTAGGGTTAGGGGTTAGGGTTAGGGTTAGGGTTAGGATAAAGAGTTCTGGCCCTTCTCCCGAAGGAGAAGGAAGGTGCACGGTCCATCCGCCCGTAGGACCCCCAGTACTCCTGGTCCCTGTCAAACTGACGGGTGCGCTGGCGCCTCCTACCCCGGCGCACCACTGTCCACCCGTCCATGTGAATATTTTTATTGTGTGTTTGTGTAAATTGTTTTGTGTTTTTTAAAATATCAACAAAAAGTGCTTTCCCAAAAGGGGAAAGAAGTAGATGTTCAAAATAAAATAAAAAAACTCTTCTTATTTCAATAAACAACTAAGGAAGGGTGTGCCTAATAAAACGACGTTTCGATCCTCACTGGATCTTCTTCAGGTCTGGCACACCAAAAAACTGCAAAGGCTAGCTTTTGGAATGGCTGGGGAGAGCGTGGTGTTCACTCGGTGAAAGCCAAATGAACAATGGGCTCTCTGAGTGCATGCGCTCCTTTTATAGCGTTCAGTTCTTATAAAAATAGTTTTAAATGTTAACTAATGAATCCTGTTTTCTTCTTTTTGGTTTAACCCTTTTTGTATTTCCCCTTTTAACTTTTACCCATATGAATTAAAAAATGTTATTTATTGTTTTTCCATGTGTTTTTAATTACCCGGACAATTTTTTAGCTTTTTAACTTTTTATCTCACCCTGTTATTTTTTAACATAAAGCCCACCCCATGTACTTAATGTCTATATTTTTTAACGGGGTCAAAACATATATTTTTTTCTTTTTCATTCCCTCTGCAATTATTAAATCATTTCCCTTTATAACATAATTGGGCCGATTGGAGTTGATTGTGTTTAGGGTTAGGGCTAAATGAAAGGGGTTAGGGTTAGGGTTGAGGCTAGGGTTAGGGTTAGGTTTTTAGACTGGGGTTAGGGTTAGGGCTGGGGCTAGGGTTAGGGTTAGGTTTTTAGACTGGGGTTAGGGTTAGGGCTGGGGCTAGGGTTAGGTTTGAGACTGGGGTTAGGGTTAGGGTTCAGGCTAGGGTTAGGGTTAGGTTTTTAGACTGGGGTTAGGGTTAGGGTCTGGGGTTAGGGTTAGGGTTGAGGCTAGGGTTAGGGTTAGGTTTTTAGACTGGGGTTAGGGTTAGGGCTGGGGCTAGGTTTAGGGTTAGGTTTTTAGACTGGGGTTAGGGTTAGGGCTGGGGCTAGGGTTAGGTTTGAGACTGGGGTTAGGGTTAGGGTTCAGGCTAGGGTTAGGGTTAGGTTTTTAGACTGGGGTTAGGGTTAGGGTTAGGGCTGGGGTTAGGGTTAGGGTTGAGGCTAGGGTTAGGGTTAGGTTTTTAGACTGGGGTTAGGGTTAGGGCTGGGGCTAGGGTTAGGGTTAGGTTTGAGACTGGGGTTAGGGTTAGGGTTAGAGTTAGGGTTAGGGTTAGGGTTAGGGCTTTACTCGGGGTTGGGGTAAATTACAAATTCAGCCCCCAAGGTGCCCTTGTTTTTAATACAAATATCCAATACCTTTCCCGTTTCTTCCTCTCCCAATCCGTCCAATTGATATTTCTTTGCAACCCAGCCATTCTGATTGATGCTATGCCATGTTTTAAAAAATGATCAACTAAAGGCGTGTCCACTTCTTTCTTGTTTCGTATGTTATACCTATGTTGTACCATACGTGTGGACAGAGTGTTTTTGGTTTCTCCCACATACTTAATATTACACGTTTTACAAAAAATAACATAAACACAATTCCTTGATCTAGGACTAAATCCTTGTTGGATTGCGATCACAGTCCTGTCTCTACTACTAGTAATGAACCGTAGTTTAGAGAACTGCGCCACCAACATCTGAGGTTTCTCCAAACTCAGTGGTGGCAACTTAGCATAAACTAGGACATCCTTCAAATTTTTGTTCCTCCGATATGCCGAAACCACACCTGAATTTGGAAGTATGCCTTCCCGGCCTATGAAATGATCAAAATTGTTTTTAAATTTCCTATGCAACATCTTACTCACTGAGGAAAATGTTGTGATTAAAGGAATTAACTTCCCATGATCCTTAACCTTGCTATCTTGAAAAGTTTTCAAGCAGGACCTTAAGAAGGTTCTAGAGTACCCTCTCTTTCGCAATGCCCTAAACAAGATTCCAACAGCTTCCCAAAAGTATTCATCTCGTGAACAAATCCTCTTGAATCTAAGAATTTGTGACTTTATAATACCCCTAAATGTATGGCTTGGATGAAAACTGTCCTTATGAAGCAGGGCATGTGTGTCTGTACTTTTGAAAAACACTTTTATATCCAATTTGAAGTTTTTTGGGAATTCTGGTCCCTTAAACACCGTGGTATCCAAAAAATCTATGGATTGATTGTTAATCTCTGTTTTCAGTTTAATTGATGGATCATGGGAGTTCAATGTCCTGATAAATTCTTCAAATTCCTCTTTGGACCCCGTCCAGATTCCCCATATATCATCCAAATAACGGAGATAATGTGCTGGTTTATTTTTGCATTTTGAGAGTGCTTCTTCTTCCCAATTGGCCATAAAGATATTGGCATAGGCCGGGGCAAACTTTTTGCCCATCGCCGTACCTTTAATCTGCAAGTAAAATTTGTCATTGAACATAAAGTCATTTCGGGTCAAATTAATCTCCAACAACTTTAGAAGCTCCTCATCCGGTCTTTTTGGATCTGGATATTTAAGAAATATGTTTCTGACGCAAGTAATACCCGCTTGAATTGGGATATTCGTATAAAGATTATCTACGTCCATGGAGAAAAAGTAAAAATCTGACGGGATCCTTAACCTATGTACAATCTCAATAAAATGGTAAGTGTCTCTGACATAAGCAGGGTGTTTAACAGACAACGGATTCAAATAATAATCCAAGAATTCAGCCGTGAAATATGTCTCACTCCCACAGTCTGAGACAATTGGTCTCCCTGGGGGAATTTCATATGGAATGGTCCATTTCTCTGGATCCTTATGAATTTTGGGTAAGATGTAAAATCTCCTTTCCCTTGGTTGTTGATTTCCAAGCAAATATTCCTTCTGTTTTGAATTTATGAATTTTTTCTCTTTGAGGTTATTTACAATTTTAGCCACCAAGGGAATAGTATCCATATAAATAGGCTTATCTAATTTACTATAATACTCTGTATCGTTTAGCTGCCGCTCGACCTCCATTATGTATTGTTCACGGCTTAGAATGACCACTGCTGATCCTTTATCCGCTGGTTTGATGACTATATGCCTAGTGCTTTTTAATTCCCGTAATGCTTTAACTTCTTCTGATGGAATATTATTTTTTTCTTTAAGTCGTCTGTAATGCTTTTTAAATTTAATCAAATCTTCATCAATTAGCATTTTAATCTCGGGTGGCAACTCATGAACTGATGGTGTCCAATGTGTTGGGCCTATGAATGGTACTTTCTTTTTTTCTTTTGAATCCCTATAGTATGCGGCCAATTTTACTCTGCGATGATAATTTTGCATATCCAATTGCCACTGTGCTTTTTGATCCCTGCCTATGTCTAGAGTTGGAATGAAAGACAGTCCCCTCCTCAGAAGACTGTGCTGTGGTCTGGTAAGCTTAAAATTCTTTGCCAGAACCACCACATCCTGTGTGGAGAAAGACTGTGTCTCTGCCCCCTCCTGGCCAGGCCTTAAGGGGTCCTGGAGTTTAAAAATGCCATCCAATGGTCAAAGATGGCACTCCCTGTTTCCGATGTCCAATGCACATCATCTCCCTCCGTCTGAAATTTGTCCTCTGGAAGGAGTGGGATGAAGGCCATGTTCCTCTCAATGTGCTCATTTAAAGTCTGAAGATTGTCTTGTTCCTCTGGTGGGAGAGCAGGTGAAAAGTTGACCAAGGGAATCCAAATTTCTGCATATGGGAACCTCCTCTTTGCTGATCTAATTGCCCCCTGCAGACTCTTCACCGTGGTCTCCCTTGACTTATTGCCCCTACTGTTTATCCCAAATGATAAAACTATCTTTTCCACAACAAGATCCTGTGGTGGAATTGTCTTTTCCATGAGGGCCTGTCCATGACGGAAATGGCCCCCCGGAAAACTCTCCACCTGCAGGTCTTTGTTGAAAAAGTCTGGTAGACTACAGAGGTTTGAGTCCCCAATGATGAGGTACTTCTTGTGAACCACCAGATTCCAATCAGTTAGCTTTCGTTGGGTATTGGGGTGTCTAAAAACCCTAAACTTTTGTGGGCCTGGGGATGTGAAATGGTCCAGGGACTCCTCAAAAAGATCCTCCTCTTCCGGGACCTCACTACGGGCCAGAGCCCCGGCCTCCATAGTATTCTGGGGAGATGAAGCTTCTTCATCCTCATCCTCCCTCTGTTCCCCTACTGGGGTGTCTTGGAACAGAGGTTCCAAATCTAAACCTGTGGAGTTTTGAACCGGGGTGTCCAAAACACCTGACTCCCCAAGCTGCTCAGAATCCTCCTCCTCAGAGGAACTGATTTCCGGTGGGACCCGTGTAATGCTCCGGCCCAGTTGCCGTGGTTCTCTTTGGTCCCTGGGGGATTCTGTGCCCGAGGTACTCTCAGAACTACCTGGGTCCCACTCCATTTGATCTGTCATGGTGCCCACTGTAACCCTAATGGTGGCTTGCTGTGGAGACTGGGTCTGAAATGTGACCCCAGTCCGTTGTGGACCCTGTACTCGTGACAAGTCTCTAGTTCCTGTTCTGGATGTGGGCTGTCTTGAACCTTGTGTCTGGACTGCCCCGTCAGTCTGTACCGGAGTCTCCACCTCCTCCAGGTTTCCAGTCTCTATTCTGGCTGCGATCAGGGCTTCTGCATGATCAATCACATCTTGTGTGATTCGAGGTAAATTTCGCTTGGCCCACCGAACAGCCACCTGGAAAGCCTCTTTCCAATTCGGGGTGAGCAACCCCGAAAGTTCCTCCAACAGGTCCGCAATACCAGTTTCATAATGCTCCATCAAGATCAAGTATGTACTATGACCCCAATTCTTAGCATTTCCCATAATCAGGTCAACTGTGCGCTGTGTGGGGGATGCAGGCTTAATCATCTGAGACAAGATCTCAACCATCCTAGAGATCATGCGAGGTTCCGGTTTCCCGGGCTTGCAAGCCACATTTTGTAAATGGTGTACCATCTTAAGCACCATATGCAATTTGCGAACAAGCTTCCCAAATTGGGGATCAGCTGCCTGCTGCCTGACCTCTGACCCTGTGGCCCGTGGAGAAACCCATCTGCGGGCTGGTCGTGGGTTGGTCTGGCGAAGCACTTGTGCATAAGTGCGAGATTGGGGACCAGTGTACCGGGCCGCCCGAGGGGGAGGCTCTGGCCGGATAGGATAAAGAGTTCTGCCTTCTCCCGAAGGAGAAGGAAGGTGCACGGTCCATCCGCCCGTAGGACCCCCAGTACTCCTGGTCCCTGTCAAACTGACGGGTGCGCTGGCGCCTCCTACCCCGGCGCACCACTGTCCACCCGTCCATGTGAATATTTTTATTGTGTGTTTGTGTAAATTGTTTTGTGTTTTTTAAAATATCAACAAAAAGTGCTTTCCCAAAAGGGGAAAGAAGTAGATGTTCAAAATAAAATAAAAAAACTCTTCTTATTTCAATAAACAACTAAGGAAGGGTGTGCCTAATAAAACGACGTTTCGATCCTCACTGGATCTTCTTCAGGTCTGGCACACCAAAAAACTGCAAAGGCTAGCTTTTGGAATGGCTGGGGAGAGCGTGGTGTTCACTCGGTGAAAGCCAAATGAACAATGGGCTCTCTGAGTGCATGCGCTCCTTTTATAGCGTTCAGTTCTTATAAAAATAGTTTTAAATGTTAACTAATGAATCCTGTTTTCTTCTTTTTGGTTTAACCCTTTTTGTATTTCCCCTTTTAACTTTTACCCATATGAATTAAAAAATGTTATTTATTGTTTTTCCATGTGTTTTTAATTACCCGGACAATTTTTTAGCTTTTTAACTTTTTATCTCACCCTGTTATTTTTTAACATAAAGCCCACCCCATGTACTTAATGTCTATATTTTTTAACGGGGTCAAAACATATATTTTTTTCTTTTTCATTCCCTCTGCAATTATTAAATAATTTCCCTTTATAACATAATTGGGCCGATTGGAGTTGATTGTGTTTAGGGTTAGGGCTAAATGAAAGGGGTTAGGGTTAGGGTTGAGGCTAGGGTTAGGGTTAGGTTTTTAGACTGGGGTTAGGGTTAGGGCTGGGGCTAGGGTTAGGGTTAGGTTTTTAGACTGGGGTTAGGGTTAGGGCTGGGGCTAGGGTTAGGTTTGAGACTGGGGTTAGGGTTAGGGTTCAGGCTAGGGTTAGGGTTAGGTTTTTAGACTGGGGTTAGGGTTAGGGTTAGGGCTGGGGTTAGGGTTAGGGTTGAGGCTAGGGTTAGGGTTAGGTTTTTAGACTGGGGTTAGGGTTAGGGCTGGGGCTAGGTTTAGGGTTAGGTTTTTAGACTGGGGTTAGGGTTAGGGCTGGGGCTAGGGTTAGGTTTGAGACTGGGGTTAGGGTTAGGGTTCAGGCTAGGGTTAGGGTTAGGTTTTTAGACTGGGGTTAGGGTTAGGGTTAGGGCTGGGGTTAGGGTTAGGGTTGAGGCTAGGGTTAGGGTTAGGTTTTTAGACTGGGGTTAGGGTTAGGGCTGGGGCTAGGGTTAGGGTTAGGTTTGAGACTGGGGTTAGGGTTAGGGTTAGAGTTAGGGTTAGGGTTAGGGTTAGGGCTTTACTCGGGGTTGGGGTAAATTACAAATTCAGCCCCCAAGGTGCCCTTGTTTTTAATACAAATATCCAATACCTTTCCCGTTTCTTCCTCTCCCAATCCGTCCAATTGATATTTCTTTGCAACCCAGCCATTCTGATTGATGCTATGCCATGTTTTAAAAAATGATCAACTAAAGGCGTGTCCACTTCTTTCTTGTTTCGTATGTTATACCTATGTTGTACCATACGTGTGGACAGAGTGTTTTTGGTTTCTCCCACATACTTAATATTACACGTTTTACAAAAAATAACATAAACACAATTCCTTGATCTAGGACTAAATCCTTGTTGGATTGCGATCACAGTCCTGTCTCTACTACTAGTAATGAACCGTAGTTTAGAGAACTGCGCCACCAACATCTGAGGTTTCTCCAAACTCAGTGGTGGCAACTTAGCATAAACTAGGACATCCTTCAAATTTTTGTTCCTCCGATATGCCGAAACCACACCTGAATTTGGAAGTATGCCTTCCCGGCCTATGAAATGATCAAAATTGTTTTTAAATTTCCTATGCAACATCTTACTCACTGAGGAAAATGTTGTGATTAAAGGAATTAACTTCCCATGATCCTTAACCTTGCTATCTTGAAAAGTTTTCAAGCAGGACCTTAAGAAGGTTCTAGAGTACCCTCTCTTTCGCAATGCCCTAAACAAGATTCCAACAGCTTCCCAAAAGTATTCATCTCGTGAACAAATCCTCTTGAATCTAAGAATTTGTGACTTTATAATACCCCTAAATGTATGGCTTGGATGAAAACTGTCCTTATGAAGCAGGGCATGTGTGTCTGTACTTTTGAAAAACACTTTTATATCCAATTTGAAGTTTTTTGGGAATTCTGGTCCCTTAAACACCGTGGTATCCAAAAAATCTATGGATTGATTGTTAATCTCTGTTTTCAGTTTAATTGATGGATCATGGGAGTTCAATGTCCTGATAAATTCTTCAAATTCCTCTTTGGACCCCGTCCAGATTCCCCATATATCATCCAAATAACGGAGATAATGTGCTGGTTTATTTTTGCATTTTGAGAGTGCTTCTTCTTCCCAATTGGCCATAAAGATATTGGCATAGGCCGGGGCAAACTTTTTGCCCATCGCCGTACCTTTAATCTGCAAGTAAAATTTGTCATTGAACATAAAGTCATTTCGGGTCAAATTAATCTCCAACAACTTTAGAAGCTCCTCATCCGGTCTTTTTGGATCTGGATATTTAAGAAATATGTTTCTGACGCAAGTAATACCCGCTTGAATTGGGATATTCGTATAAAGATTATCTACGTCCATGGAGAAAAAGTAAAAATCTGACGGGATCCTTAACCTATGTACAATCTCAATAAAATGGTAAGTGTCTCTGACATAAGCAGGGTGTTTAACAGACAACGGATTCAAATAATAATCCAAGAATTCAGCCGTGAAATATGTCTCACTCCCACAGTCTGAGACAATTGGTCTCCCTGGGGGAATTTCATATGGAATGGTCCATTTCTCTGGATCCTTATGAATTTTGGGTAAGATGTAAAATCTCCTTTCCCTTGGTTGTTGATTTCCAAGCAAATATTCCTTCTGTTTTGAATTTATGAATTTTTTCTCTTTGAGGTTATTTACAATTTTAGCCACCAAGGGAATAGTATCCATATAAATAGGCTTATCTAATTTACTATAATACTCTGTATCGTTTAGCTGCCGCTCGACCTCCATTATGTATTGTTCACGGCTTAGAAT